>JAQZBX010005542.1:0-56105 GCA_029593785.1 Cabassous unicinctus
GGAAGGAAGGAAGGAAGGAAGGAAGGAAGGAAGGAAGGAAGGAAGGAAGGAAGGGAGGAAAGGAGAGGAAGAAGGAATGGAGGCAGGAAGGCAGGAAGGCAGGAAGGCAGGAAAGAAGAAGGAAGGGAGGAAGGAAGAAAGATACTGTTAGGCAGACCACTTGTAAACAGTAAATCCATTAATTAACTGCAATCCTAAATTTTGCTACAGTTTCAGTGCAAATCGAATTAAAATTAAGCAAGCATGTCTGTCACAACTGAAAAGCTGTTTCTACAAACGAAAAATCTGCAAAAATTTGATCAGACATTTCTAAAAGGAGATGCAGAGATGGCAACTAACCCCATGAGAAGATTCTCAGGATCATTTGTCTTCAGAGTAATGCAGTTTAAACCCACTATGTGAACTCCCTCATTTGAAATTTTCTTTATAGCATTTCTGTTCTATTTAGTTGACTTGCTTGTTATCTAGTGTAATAGTGAAACATTAAATTCCTTCCTTCTGAAACTGATTTTAAAACAAAGAAACACAGTTGCAACATTTATATTCATGTGCTCTGTACATTCTATGGATTTCATTATGGCAGGTAAAAGATGGAAATGAAATCACAAACTGCACATAGTTTGATAAATGTTACTGAATACACAACAAAATCTATAATTAGTTATTAAGAATTTATGAATTTAATAAATGTGCTGGATGAAACATAATCTTAGAATAATCAACCTCCTTCCATAGTGTAGTAATAAAGAATTAGAAAATAAAATTGAAGGAGAGATAGAATTAACAAAAATATTTTTTAAAATAATAAACCCAAGTTAGGTGTAACTCTAACTTAAGAAATCTAAAGTACCTATAAATGTAAGTATAAAAGGCCTGTAACTGAAGTAATTTATTCAAAAGTTCCCACCTATAATAGGTTAGGAATGCACAGGAATGGATTAACTTTAATACCAGGATTTTCTGGGGTGCACAAAAACTTCAAACTGCCACAGACTTCATTTACATAATGGAGGTAAAGATGACTTTGCCTGGAATACAGGTGATCCCCTATGGCTTCTCTTACTACTACCATGCCCTGTGATAAAACTCATTGGAAAAAAGCAACAACTCAATGCAGGCAGGACCACCAATGACCTAGAAACTTCTGAAATGTTTAAATCTAGGAATCCCGTTTTGGGTCACTCCACCAGACAGAGAACCACGGCCATCTGGGGTGCTTGCTGAGGCTAAAGGAAGCTTGGAATGGGTAATGAAAGAAGGTAGTGATAAATATGAACTATGGCCATGTGAAAGTAACAGAAAGGAGCACTGGAATTGTTATGAATATTTTTCTTGTTTCATTATAAATATGTTTGTATATGCACAAAAGCAAATATCTTTGTATTTCCTTCCCTATCTTATCATATGACAAAAGTTGTATTTGTTTTATATTGTAACATTTAAGTTACAGGACATCAAGTTTAACAGTGAGTATTACCTAAGACCTCCACCCTATCTGGGAGAGATTTAATGCATTTCCAGTTTTACACAGGCTAGGGGGATATTGTTACATGAAAAACTGTCTGTTATTGTATTTTAGATGTCTGTTATTGTAATTTAATTCTGGCGTATGGCTGCCAAGCTGACAAGCGGTTAATTGCAGTTTGCTAGGTTTATGGGTCAGTTTAGCCACAATGGTGCCCATTGTTTTCCCAAGCAAGCACTGGACTAACTGTAACTGTGAGGATATTTCATGGATTTAAGTGATCTTTATGTTGATTGTGTTTATGATTGATTACATCTACAGTCACCTGAGGAGATGTCTTCAGCAATAAGAGATGTCTCATCAAATCACATGAAGTCCTTGAAAGCGGAAGTGATGAGCTATACATGTCATATATATGCAAATATATGACATTATATTACAAATATTATATTATAAATTTACATATATAATGAAATTAATGAGTGTAAATGATCATTTTATATCTTTTCTCAGAATTATTTCAGAATGGACAGGACGGATGAACACACTCAAACAGTTCTGAACAAATTGCTTCTAATGGGAATCACTGATTTTCCTGAGTTGCCATTTCTATTTTTTGGGTTTTCGCTCATTGTTTACAAGGTAATAGTGGTGGGCTTGATCATTCTTAACATAATAACCTCGAAGCTACAAATAACTGTGTATTTTTTTCTCAGATGCCTGGCCTTCACTAATCTTGTTTATCCAAAAGCTTTGGACCCCAAAATGCTATTTCATTTTCTTGCAGATCAAGAGTCTAATTTCAATGGCGTGCTACCCATATTACTTTCTTTAGTATAACTAGAGAAATTTTCTTTTTGCCAGTGTCTTATTTTGCAATAAGACCTAGTGCCAGAAGTGGGTTGGTTTTTATAAAGGGGATATGTTTGGGGAAATATCTTATAGTTCTGAGGTCGTGAAATGTCCGAATCAAAGTACCATCAGAGATGCTTTCTTCCCAAATCTATTACTGGTGATTATGGCATCTTGCCAAGTTGTGAGGCAAGATAGCGGGCAGTCTTTGCTGAGGTTCCTGCCATCCATTCAAGGTTCACCATCTCCTGGAGTTCAGTAGTGAATGATTAGGTATATGGCAGGGCTTTTCTCCTCAGCCTTGAGCAGCTCCATGGGCCCATCCCTTCCAGGGCATCTTTCCATGCCTTTGTGCTCACTCTCCTTGTTCCAGACTCAGGGACCTCTCACCTCTCAAGTTCACTCTGTTTTCCTGCAGACCTCTCTCACATGGAAAGATCAATATGGCAGCTTTCTTTCTCTCTGTGTATTTCTTTCCGTGTGTTCCTTTATATAAGGCTCAATAAGAGGGCAGTGACTCACTCCTCACTGATGTAGTCCAATGAAAAGCAATATAATCAAATGATCTAAAGTAAATCTAATGCAAACCAAGGGTTGCACACCAACAGGCATAGAGTAATTTAAGAACATAATCACTTGAGATTCACAAATGAACTTCAAACTCTCAGTCAGCAATGTCTTATATCAATATTTGGCTATCTGTACCCGCTACACTGCACAGTCATGTCACAAACATCATGTCACTTGCTGGAAATAATTTGTCTCTGCAATATTTTTGTGTGTTATCATTCTAAAAATTTTCTTATTTTCATTTTGTGGCTATAAGGTAATCAGGGATTTCTACTGCAATGTCTGTCCTTGGTACCTTGGTTCTACTCAAACACACATGATGTTAAATTTTTAACTCATCTTTTCAGCTTTAACTTAGTGCCATCTATTTTGATAAGCATCGTGTTCTACATGTCGATCCTTACATCCATCCTTATGATGAAGTCTGCAGAGGGCAGGCATAAAGCCTTTCCCCATGTGGATTTCACCTGACAGTGTGGTGGTATTCAATGGGACTCTAATCTTTATGAAGGTACAGCCCAAAGCCAGTCAATCCTTTGATAATGATAAAATGGCCTCTGTAAGTTATACATTGGTGATACCCATGCTGAATCCCAGGATCTTCAGTTTGAAGAACAAAGAGGTGAAAACGGCCCTAAAGATAACCTGGAAATGTTTGCAAATATTCTCTTCAAAATTCACACTAGGAAGTATACAGCAAATTTAGTTAAGTTGTAGATAATGTATATGCTATCTGATAATTTTTAGCCTTGTAGTCTTTGCATACAACTGGAAACACACACATTCCCTCCAGATTAAGATACAAGTTGTTGCATAAAATTCACTCTTAAATTTGCCATCCTTAAAGGGAAAAGGTTAGTGAGAAAACAAAGACATTCATTTTATGTACATATACAAACATACTCATAATAAAACAGGGAAGAAATATTCATGACCATTAAAATCCCTGTTCTTTAACTGGTCACGTGGTTGAAGTTCATATTTATCACTATCTTCTTCCATTACCCATTCCATGTTTGCTTTAGCCTCAGCAAACACCTCAGCTGGCCATGGTTCTTTGCCTAGTGGAGTGACCTAAACTTTCATTCCTGAGTATTTTGGACCACTGTTAGTCTTGCTTGGATTAGGTTGTTGCAATTTTCAATTGACTTTAATCACAGGGTGCCGTAGTACTAAAGACGCTCTAGGGAATCTCCTGTATTCCAAGCAAATTCGTCTTTATCTCCATTTTGTGGGTATAGTCCTATTTCCCCTTGATAGTCAGAATCAATTACCCCAGTCAGTACAGTAATTCCCCTCTTTGCCTTTTGATTCATAGGCATCCGGGAAGTCCATGGATGGTAGTTTTGGAAGAAGCTTTGTGTGCAGGGAAGTCAATCACAAATCTACAGTATGTGACTATCAAGTTAGAAAAAAATGCTGTCTTTCCATTCTGGAAGTGGTCTAATATAATCAACCTGCCACCAGATAGCAGGCTGATCACCTCAGGGAATGGTGCCATATTGGGCACTGAGTGTGGGTATCTGCTGCTGGCATACCACCCCACCACCTACACCTTGCATTGGTGTGGAATATTTATTGCAATTGATGACAGCACTTTTTTATAATTATACAATTCTGTAGCCAGCATTCATTTACAGATTATAACTTCTGGGCACTGTGTGAACCAATGTTCATAGATTACCTCATTTAAAACATTCAATACATAGACCTGTGAAATACATTCTAAATTTTAAATGTTTTAAATCAGATCAGTTATCAGTTTAGAGAAAAATCATGTAAATAATACAGTGCTCACATCTACACCTTTTATTTTTCACTCTATACATAAGTTGTTTTTTAAAATTCTGATTTTTTTCAAGACTTTTTTCTTGCTTTAGATTTTCTTCAGGTTTAATACATTAGTATATGTAGATTTTTAAAATATTTATTCAGTTTGGTGTTCTTTGAGCTTACTGGATCTGTGATTATCTGTCAACAATTTTTAAAAATTCTCAGTCATTAATATTTCCTCTCCCCATTTCTTTCCCCTTCTGTTTTTCCCCATTAAAGATACATTATGCCTTTTGTTATTGCCCCACAATTCTTCAATATTCTGATACATATTAAAGTATTTTTTGTCTTTGTTTAGCAGTTTGTGAAGTTTTAATTGAAATATGTTCATGCTCACTGATACTTTCTTTGATCATGTACAACTATCTGTTGATCCCATTACAGGCATTATTTATTTGCTACAGTTTCTTTTTTTTTTTTGTAAGGAAAATTTTATTTTGAAAAAAAAGAAGCCTTTTGAGGACTACAAATTACAAAGTAAGAGCAGATCACTATGCAGAAATCTAGTGATTAACATTTTGCTTGTGCAAGAAAACTTTATCAAAGTTATTCATTTAAAAAATTTTCCCCATTCACAATGTTATCAGTTATAATGCTCTTCTTCATATGGTTACTTTATTTGTAATTCAAATTATATTGCATGTTATTCCATCAAGATGAATTTTTAATTTTAACCAATAAATTCTTGACTTATAAGGATGGCATGTTAGAAAGGGATAATTTCCATTCAGTCTCTGGTGGCATTATTCTGGGCTAATTTCTTTCACAAATCAGAAAGGCTTCAAAATGTTCACATATACATGGAATCTTTCTACCAAAAATGTTGCCACATTTTGTTTTCTCATGACTATATACATAGATGAGTAGCAGCAAGAAAAGAAAGATGAAAAATTAAAGGCAGCCATTAAAATAAATGGATCTATCATACAGAAATAATGTTTGGCTCATGGCAATTAAAAAATGGCAACTAGGGAATGTTAGTAGCCCAATGCTTGGATCATTACTGAATATGTTAAGAGAATGAAGTTGGTCCAGGATGACCAAGTGGGAATGTATCAATACCACTGAATTTCATTCTTCATAATAAATACTTAAATTAGTAAGGAATGTGAGTTTTATTTAGTCCCACTTACAAAATATTTTACTGGGTTTAGTATTTCAATCATTTCCTTTATTTGCACTCCTTTTATAATACTTTCCTATTGATCTTATTAAGCCTATTATGACCATAAATACTTTGAATGACAAGACATTTCTTTAAGGTATACTTGAAAATGGTTGTCTGAAAAGAATACCCATTTGAATGGAATTATAGTAACTGAATGCAGAAGTTTCTCAATGAGAAAAAACTCAACTTTCTGCTTCCCAACATCTCTGCCATATGTAATTTCCAAAAGACCTCACTTTCAAGTTTGTTCTTCATGGCTTCACTAAGGAATGAAAATCAGAGAACAAATAGCTGAACTTATAGCTGAACAAATAGCTGTGGGGTCAAATATGCAAGAAAATATGTTAACATGCAGCAATGGTCTGAATACTCAAGATTCATGTTAATGAATTCAATTATTGTATATGAAATTTTCTTCAATGAACAGGGCTCTGGGCATAAAATATGCCACTTCTTCATTTCATACCAAAGTATCACACAAACCATCACTTTTTGAGACTCTGGACACTTTTACAGCTTCATTTGCAGACAGAATTTTTATAACAAATTGTTTTTAACCAAATCATATCTTGAAAACTGTTTATATAGAAAGCTCATGGTATAAAGTAAACTGCTCACTGTGGAAGACCTTAAATTACATTATTACAATAGAAAATACAGGAGGAAGAAGATAACTGAAAAGACAAATGCAACATTAGATTAAAATCTATAGCTCCTGTAGCTACTTAAAACATGGTTTTAAAAACTAAACTCAATATTTTTAGTAACCATAGAAACAATTAAAATAAAATTTGCCATGAAAGCCTTTATATCATGCTTGATGCAGGGAGGTAGGAAGATGTAAGAATCAGGACACATGAGGCATGACATTTTATCTACAGCTCCTGTTTGCTTTACTGAGGGTGTAGTTTTACAATTAAGTCCCCTTCTACAGCTTCAGACTCAGATTCTTCTTCAGCATTTTTGAGCCACTCTGCAAACTTTTTCATTTTCTCAAGAAGACACTTTTCCCCTTCACAACATATGCATCTTTATACTACTTCAGAATGGGCTCTTCCCTCAGGACTTCAGCTTTATAAAAAAGCACTACTATTTTATGGAAGGCTTTCATGAAATGAATGCTGTCATCATAATACTCCTGAATCTTCAGTCACAGAGTCAGCTCTGACTGACCTTTAGTTGTAAAGGCAGCAAGTAGAGGGCTATATTGTTTCAAGTGCTTGATGGCTTGCTCTGCTACAAGCTCCTCTTTTTTTTCCATTCTGCAGGGCTCATTACGCTTTACCAGACTATGCCAATGACAACTGGATCTGGGATGTTGTTTTTTTTCATCTACTCCTTGACATATAAAATGATATCCTTAAATGGATCACCACGTGACATCTGTTCTAGAAGTTCTTCCTTACAAACTCCTATGGTTTGCTGATTCCAAACATACTCAGAAAGCTCTTTCAAGCCCTCCTCAGTAAAATACTTTGTGAAGTGTTCAAGCTTTGATAATTGGCAGAAAAAAGTTCCACCACTCTGTTATCCATGCTGACTTTCTGAAGACTTGCAGCTGCTGCATGTTATCTTTTTCATTTATCCATGATTTAAAGAGCTTTAGAGCAAAAGCTGCTGAAACCCCTTCTTTAACCAAATTATCATTATAAAGGCTATTAAGAATGGATGCATTAAGTGTCCCATTAGCCAGAAGAACACCAGTCAACATAGCCAGCTTGTTCCTTACCTACTCTGAAAAACCCTTTAATAACAATAGCAGCTTTTTAACTTCATCTTCAAAACCTTTCTCCAGGTATTTGTAGAGCCTGATTAACTTGTTAAAAACCTGAGCAAATGGTTGCATGGTCTCTAAGTCTTCTTGTACTGCGAACACACAGACATCTGTAAGCATCATGTCATTTGCCAGTGTACCACCTGGGGTCTGCATTTCACTGGCCACCAAAATGTCAGTGTTTCAGCATATCAGCGGTAATTAAGTTTTGCTCCAGAAGCATCAAGAAACTTTGCTACTGCTTAAATCAGTACCAGTTTCAGTAAACCCTTGAATAATACAGTTTTGAAACTGAGTAGGGTCAAACATCTCTTTTTCATCTCTTTTCCTAGTTTTATAATGCTGGCCAGATAGTGTTGGCTTTTGTTGCTTTTGGTTATTCATAAAAGACACCAGAATTTAAGGAGAAGAGGAAAGAGCCAGAAATCCCCGATGTGGCAGCAACTGAGGTGGTGTCGCCTCTGAAACCAGAACTGCTACAGTTTTTTAAAAATATCTATGATTTCCTACTGATTCTATCTTAGAGTATGCATTTTTTTTTGTTTACATTCTCCCCTGCATTTTTTTCTCACTTTTTCTATAAAAACATACAAAGGTCAAAATTTAGCCACTTTCAAGGATACAATTCTAAGGTATTAATTATATTCTCAATATGGTGCTACCATCACCATGATTCATTACCAAAATTTGTAACACCTCAATGAGAAATAATGCATCGATTAAGCAATATCCCCCCATTTTCCTCACAATGGAACCCTGGTAAGCTGTAACCTACTAGCTGTCTCCGTGAATTTGCTTTTTCTATGTATTTCATATAAGTGAGATTAAAACATATTCACATTTTTGGGTCTGGCTTATTTCACTATAGTTCTTCCATATAGTATTGTGACACGTATCCAAAAGTCTCTTTAGCAGTGGGTAAAGCAGACATTCTTGTCTTGTTGCCAACCGCAGGGGAAGCCCTTCAGTCTTTCATTACACAGCATAATGATAGCTGTGGCTTTTCATATGTGCTATTTATCCTACTGAGAAAGTTGCCATCTCTCCTTATTTTGCCAAGTGATTTTATCATAAAATCACGTTGGTTTTTGAGGAAGTCCTTTTCTACATCAATTTATATCATAATGTAATTTTTCCTTCATGTATTAATGCAGTGTATTACCTTGAATTATTTTCTTTTTTTGAACCAGCCTACATTTCTCAGATAAATCTAAATTGGACATGGTATATAATATTTTAAATATACAGTTGCATTCAATTTGCTAGAATTTGTTGATCATTTTTGCAACTATATTCCTAATGGAAATTAGTATATAATTTTCTGTGTCACTTTTCAGTCACAAGTAAATCCCATGGTAGGGGACCCAGACATGGCACCGATTCAGTGTTGCACAGAGCCATTTGGAGCTGATGCACACAGACATCCAAAATTTTGATTAAGGTGCACCCATTCTGGGACCCTTGCTTGTACGTGCATGGACCACTGCTGTGGGTCATACAAACTACCCTGCAGAACCTAGGGAGGGGGAGGAGACCAAACAAACAAACTTGTCCTGTGGCTCTCAACCTACTTTAGATTTTTTTTTCTTTCCATTTTCACATTTCTTGAGTAACTCTCAAGCCTTGATTGTCTTCCAAAGTTTGGGGAAAGTTAATTTTGAAAAATTTTAACCATTTTCATTGGTTCCAAGGGGGTTGTGGGTCAGATGTGTCCTACTCCAGAATCTTACTCATGTCAGCTCCTACCCATCAGTTTTTATATGATGTCCATTCTTTCCTTTAGAGCTCTTAGTAAATTATTTCATTTTGCCATATAATAATTCCAACATCTCTGACAAACCAGAGCCTGAGTATGATGTTGTGTTTACCTTCAAATTGTTTTTCCTTTTTAGCATGTCTTGTGAGTTATTGTTGAAAGTCAGACATGACATTATCAGGTAAAGGCAACTGAAGTAAGACACTTGACTTTGGGTCTTATATTTACTGGCTGGGAGTTAGGCTGTTTTTTTTTGTTTCCTGTAGCTGTAAGTTTCAGTGGCTAAAATTTCTTCTGTTGTCCTTTTGACTGTCTCAGTTTTTTTTGTGTTTCCTTAAGGATTCCTTCTTAAATTGGAACTGAGCCTTGCAATTCTTAATAGTTGTAACCCATTCTTATATACAGTAACACTATTAATGGGTTGGTAAAATGTAGGGAGAGGTAAATGGTCTATAATCTTATGATAAGGTATCAGTCTTTCAGTTAGACTGTGTCACTGGACTATGAAATTCACAAATGATTATAAGCTGCTCATTTTACTTCTTATGTGAGAAGAGGGAAATGCCAGAGGGACCTGGATTTGGGCATCTATGTTCCCCCAGGTGAGCTAGACTTTGATAAAACTAAGTTTGCTTAGGCTCATTTAAAGTACTGTCCCTTAAAGACTGGCCTTTTACAAGAAAACAGAAGGCCTTGTGAATATTTTAAATGGCTGCTTTTCCCTTCCTCCTGGTAGAGGTACAATGGGATTTTTAAACCATATTTGAAGTAACAAGCTGTTGGGACTTGCGGAGGCAAACTGCAAAAAGTTTGGGGGCCTCCCTCACACTGGGCCTCCAGAAGTTTATTATCTCTCAAGTTTGTTCACACTCAATCTTCATCAATTAGTTAGGTTAAATAATTAAATTGTAAATAAAGGGAAATTTAATATGTCCCCTTTAAATACTTCTATCTGTTACTATACTTGATAAGCTAAATTTCTGTATCTGCATTTCTTTGCAATTTTGGGGTAGTGAATTGTCATGTGACCTCATTTTTGAAACATCTAAGAGAACTTAATTTTAGATATTTTACCTTGCCAACCTGACATTAGTGGCTATTTCCAAATTCTACCTGTTGGGCTAGAAACTGGCACTATTGTTCAGAAGAATACACTGAACATATTCTGCTATCAACACTTTGCTTGTCGCAGTAGAGATATATGAGTCTTCCTTGTAAAATTTTCAGATTACAAATGAAGTTCTGAAAATTCTTGGTTTGAATATCAAATTCACAGTTAAGAATTAACTGTTAAAAGTTTGTTTTGACTACTGGGTTTGATGAGATTGTTTAAGTGAATTCAAAAGACAAGCACCACTGGTGGGAAAAGAGTTATTTTCATTGAGAGAAAAGATATTTTCCCTCTTAAGGAGACCTGAAATAAGCAAAACTTGAAACCAAATTAGATACAGCAGTAGTGACTTTAAATGAAAATCATTTTCATCATGTACCTTACTGATTAGGAGTATTTGACAGACAATAACAAATGCAAAGTCATTCCTGGTACATAGAGGGTAAAAGTAGAGATAGAAATTAGGCCAATATCCTAGCATTATAGAAAGTCTGAAATATGGACAAACTTTTAAGATTGTGGAACATCTATATCCTGTAGCCAGTTGTAGTTTTTTTTTTTTTTTTTCTAAGCTATAATTTTGTATTTCCTGATTCTTATTTACAGTCTTTGTAAATATTGTCTTGTTGTATCAGTATATTTTGAGGAGTTTCAAAAGAGGGATAATCAATATAAGTAATTGAAAAGTGGAAAGAAAAGAATTTCAAAAGGTATAAAAAGTCAAAGAGTACAGAGATGTGTACAGGGACATAGATGGATCTGGATGTGGGAGAGCATGAGGGCAAGTGAGTTAACCAGAGGATACTCCTTCCCAGGGATTTCAAATTATGATTAATTCATAAGGAGAGCAGAGGAATTTCTATGAAAAATGTGAGAATATATGAAGACATCAAACCCTGAAGGTATCAGATCTAATTATAATAAATGTAAATCTAGTTATTCATCACTAAGTACAACAATATGAGTACTTCAGTAAATGTTTAATATGAATATATTCAAAGGTGGTCATAAGCATATAGATGACAGTTTATCTATTTGTATACAAGGTTGCACAAGAAGGCTATTTAGTAATTTATTTGGAAACATTTTAAGATATATTAGCTAAAAATAAGGCATTTTCTACTCACAAATCTCACCATAAAGAAAATGGACTGACTCCCAGAATTGTTTTCAGTTTGATTCAATGCCAAACAGGTACTTTGAGATGAGCCATTTTTTCTCAAATATTTCTTTCATAGCCTCTTTTACATCTTTGTTCCTCAAACTGTAGATGATAGGATTCAGCATGGGAATCACAATAGTGTAAAATATAGAAAATATCATATTATCCGAAGCGTAGCTGGAACTGGGCCTCATATTCATGAAGAGGATTGTCCCATGGTAAATTGACACTCCAGTTAGGTGAGAGACACAGGTGGAAAACGCTTTTCCCCTCCCTTCAGCAGAACGCATCTTCAGAATGGCCATCAGAATGAAAGCATAGGAGATCAATACTGTGGATATAGTAATTACCTCAACAGAGCCCGCAACGTAGAAAATTAGAAGGAAGTTCATGTGAGTGTCAGAACAAGAAATAGTGAGGAGTGGAGAGATGTCACAAAACACATGTCTAATTTCATTGGATGCACAGAAGGAAAGGCTAAAAGTGGCCACTGTGTGTAAAGTACCATGCAAAAAGCCACCAACATAGGAAGCAATGATGAGAGGCACATAGACTTGTGGTGACATGTTAACTGAATATAACAGTGGGTTGTAGATTGCAACATAGCGATCATAAGCCATCGCAGCCAAGAGAAAGCATTCTGTGCTTCCTAATGAAATAATGAGAAAAATCTGTGTTGCACAACCAAAAAATGAAATATCTCTATTTCCACCCAGGAAATTGACCAACATTTTGGGGGAGACAACTGAAGAACAGCAGGCATCCAAGAATGACAACACACTCAGAAAATAATACATGGGCTTGTGGAGCCGGGCATCCGCAATAACCAATAAAACCAGTCCCAAATTTCCAATCAGAGTAAAAAGATAGGCTGCTAGAAATAATAAAAATAAGAAGACCTCCAGCTCAATATTATCTGTGAAGCCCATCAATATAAACATGGTGACTTCAGTCACATTCTTCCATGGAATCCTGTAGGTATCTAAATCAGATGGTAACTCTGACATCTCAGTTGATATATGTAGGTCTTCAAGACACTGTCTGGTGAAATATTTCACAGAATTATACTCCCATAACCACTTCTAGGAAGGACATAAAGTAACAGGCAGTGAATGGATAGATTTTGATGAAGAAATTGGGCCCAAGTGGATGCAGTTCTCTGTATATGTAATAGGAAGACATGATTTCATTCATTTCTTGCCTTAATTTGCCATGTTAAAACAGATAACAAATTAATTCCAGTGGATTGTTTTCTGTTAAATATTTAACTTCCTTTACCTATACTATAACTTCTTAAAATTCATAAAAACAATGAATATCAAGGCTTCTGTATCCAAATATGTTACAGTAGAGTGTAACACCTGAATATTAATTTGAAATTTTCTGCAATTACCATGAAATATCTTTACTTAAATAATCATAAGTTAAAAATTGGAGTAAGATATTTACCCCATAAGATGGTGTTAAATGTAAGGGAGAAAATCAGCCTGAGAGTTATGTCATTTAAAAATGTTCCCATGTGACTAAAACTGAAATATTAGACATAAATTTCAACTACTCTTCCCAAAAAACCTTTTCACACCAAATCATTTTATATGTTCTTTCCTGGCAATTACCCTGTTCCATTAGTTCTTCTGGAGTACTATTTAAAAGGCAATCAAAGTTATTCTCAATGTAAATATACCTTGTGTATCATAAAAAACAATGCAATATCTTTTTTTTCATTTTTTCAGTTTTTTTTTTGAAATCATAACAACAAGTTGTTCATTTGTGCCTCTTCAAGTAATTGTAATTCCTTGTGGATTTTCTCATTATGTCTGCAAAGAGCTGAGATGGATATTACAGACAGTATAAATTTGAGAACATTCTCTTATGAATTTTAAAAAAATGTACAATACTAATTTTTAAAAAATGTACAATACTAATACATAATACATAAATGTACAATACTAATAATAATAAGAGGAGTGTGGAAAAAATATGCCAATTGCATGCTATGGACCATAGTTAGTGGTAATAGTCTGATACTGTTCTTTCAAAATCTGTAATAAATATTTCTCTACGATATAAATTTGTGGAGGGGTGAGGTATGGGAATTCTGCACATAATGCATGCTTGCTTTGTAAGTGTACAACTTCTCTGATAAAAAAACATATTGAAAAAAGTGAAAGCACATAACAAAAAAAAATAATGTTTAAACTTAAAACACACAAACAAAATATTAAAGAGGTAATGACATCTGGACTGAATGCATCAGTGATTGAAATATAATAATGGGTGTCCAACATATTTAGGCATTATATTCCACCATAGTGACATTTGTTTTTCCTTTGCTACTATATAGACTGAAGTGTTGGACTCATTCTTAAGTAATTGGCACCTGTGTTTTCCAGGATTTTGGAATGAAATAGTGCCATGCACTGGGGTGGGCTACATTCAGTGACTTACACATGATTTTATTCATTATAAGAAGCACACCACAATGTTGTCATTTCGAGATTCCCTATCAGAAAGGGAATGAAAAAATCAGTTTAGAACTACTGTTGAAAGGAGAAGAAAGCCATATGTCATTTTCACCATGAAAGGTTATCACATCCATGTGGCTATGTGGAAGACAAATAAAAAGAGTAAATAGCAATGTAAATATGGGGCTAGGGAACTGAGATTGCTTATTTGATTGTTAGATAATTCAAGTATTAAAAATATACATATAATTAAGGTAATTTCTGATTTCTGTGCAAATCCAGACACAATACATATTACTCATAGAGGAACATACACATAAATATAATAATTTCTATTGTAGTTTCAATTGCTATATTAATGAAATAACATAAATAGATTAATAATATAAGTACATTTAATGCATTGTGCATCATAAAATATATATTTCTATTAATAATAGTCCTTATTCCTTCTCTCAACTACACATTCTCTCTTCTCTTTTTCTCTCTCTCTCTCTTTCTCTCATTTTAACTCTGTAGTGAAAAGAAATAAAGATATTCAAATAGGTTTTGAAAAATGTAGCAGCATGTATTCTTAAAATTAAGCCCAGTACAAAGTATATTGGACTGCCATACACAAGAGAAATTTCAGATGCATCACAGCTCTAACCTTAACTTCTTTGCCATCCGTGACAGATGACAACAATTATGAAAGAGTAAGAACAACATTTTTGACCTCTAAGAACCTGTTTTAAAATCTCTGGTTTAAGAATTAGGGATAGTATGAGCTTGCAAAATAACTCCATCATTCCAACCAAAAGAATAATAAAATGGAACAAAATTTTCAGGCTCAAATTGCTCAACAACATGAAAATGGTATCATGGCAGAGTACTTATTTATGAGCTGCATTAAATTATTTTCAACTAATTTTATGTTTATGGTGCATAAAACATGTGACAAATGTTATTTGTATGAAAGACAATCAATGGAGAGTTACAAAAATCAACCTTTATCCTTAAAACATTAGGCAATATTAGGCTTCAAATCATAAGCTAAGTGTTTCTTCTTTTAATTATACATAGCTTATTATATGATACTAACTATACATAAAATAGATTAATTAAATACTTAAAATGAGTTCTATTGAGATTAAACTCAAAGAAGCTTATTATTCTATACATTAAAGTGCCATAAAAATTCATACATTTCCTTACATTCTACTTTTGCTATGTCAGGAAGTAATAGTGTTTTTTCCCTTTAACTTTCCTGAAAATATTGCTGATAGAATTTCCTGACAACTGTCTCAGACACTCATGAGAACAATTTTACAAACATCAAAATTTAGAAAAGGCAATCTTTGATAGCAGCTACCATGTATTTTTAAGAAGCTCCTAATGTATTGGAAGTTTGTGTCCATTACCTTGAGTTATCTACATAGCTATTTGCAGACTCAAAATATTAGAATCCTTGTATATATGAGGTAACTCATTCCCTGTTAGAAATATAACATGACAAAACTCGCATTGGTATTTACAGAGTCAGGATTAGAGCTCAGATTTCTCTGACCCCACACTATAAGCTATTTCCTCTGAACCATATTATGATATCATGGCAATGTCTCAAAATTCTGGAATCATTGTCTAGAAAAAATACAAAATAGCCTTGTCAGCTATTTTTATTCATTTATAACAAAATCAAGTTTACAAAAAGCACACAAATAAATATGAAATTAAAAATAAAACAATTGAAATGGATTCTAGATCATTTCTCTAACTAGTAACACAAATTTAATTTAATTATTATAACTCAATCAGAAAAAAATATGCTCTCAAACTGTCATATACTCAATGTCTGGTTACAATCTAATTTTCTCTCCATTTATTAAACTGTCTTGTTTTTACTTACCTTACTCTGAGTATCATCTTCCATCAAGAAAATTAAAGCAAATTTCTCATTGTATTTCTATTTACCTAAACATACGTAAAATAATTCCTCTTTAGGCTTTTATCTTCCCTGGAAAGTCTAGGAATGCAGTTCAATTTTTTAATACAACACTGATTTAACTAGAATCAACTATATGAAATTTAAATATTAAAGCATGTTATCAATGTATTAACTCACGTAGTCTGAGAGTCAGGATTATAGCTTCTAAAGTATTTTTAATAATACAAAAGCAATTCTTCTAACCTAGGGAACAGAATTGTTAACTCAATTAAAGTATACTCTGAATATGCATTTGGATTATTTTATTAGCTTCTCGAGTTATTCTTGAAGCCCGCAAGGAATGCCCCAGGGAGAATACACACTAACTCTTCTCTGGGACATAAAAACACCCGTGGTTTGTTTGTTTATTTATTTATTTATTTATTTATTTTTTCTTTTATTTATTTATTTTCTGTAGAAAACATGTGAATGGCTTGGGAAAAATGGACACCATGATAAAAAAAGTAAAACTTGAATGAACTTTAACCTCTGGTAAAGAATTAATCCCTCACTGGAAAATATATATGAAATTAAACTAGAAATCAAATCTAATGTTCAAGCACAAAATCCTTGCTCTGATATTAATGAACTAAGGTTACACAGGTTGATAACATAAATAACCCAAAATCAAGTTTCCTCTTCCTGAGAATTGGAGCTACTTAAAATTCTCACAATCCAGTAAAAATGCATATAATGAAACAATATGAAAGCATTACATATGGCAGAATTTATAAATGATTAATATAAAATAGTTATTTGTCCTTTAAAATTTAGAGAGATGCACTTCTAATGTTATGAGAGATAAATTTAAATTGAATGTGATATACAAAGGAGAGATATTTATAAAATATTAATACAAAATTATCATGTTAAATCAGGAATAGGAAATATTAAGAGGAGTAATATGGCAGTATGCAATTAACTGCAACATGTTATATGACAGAATATTAGAATATTAGAGATCTGGCAGAGTTAAAGTTCTGACTTACTGAACAGTATACAGTGTTGTCAAGTCCTTGGGTTTTCATATAATAATCTATAGACTACTAAATTGTTATGTATATGAGAAACTCTTGGAAATGTGTTAAAAATACATGTATGCCTTGGTCTCATAGGCAAAGATTTTCAGTTAGATAGGGATTTCTGGTCAACAAATTTTAATTAGGAAGGAAGGAAGGAAGGAAGGAAGGAAGGAAGGAAGGAAGGAAGGAGATACTGGTAGGTAGACCACTTGTAAACAGTCAATCCATTAATTAACTGCAATCCCAAATTTTCCTACAGTTTCACTGCAAATCCAATTAAAATTAATCAAGCATTTTTGTCGCAACTAAAAAGTGGATTCGACAAATGAAAAGATAAAGCAAAAGAACTGAGATAGTTACAGCAATTTTGATAAGGAATTAATTTGGAAGAAAGATAATCTGATTATAGAACTTATCATAAAACTAAAAATATGCAAGAGAATGTGGTACTGGTGGCAAGATATACATCTATTTCCATGGAATCGAATAGGGTCTGCAAAAATAGATTCACTCAAATATAGTTAATTGACTTTCAGCAAAGATGCCAAGTGTACTAGTCTGCCATAGGAATGCTGACACAAAGTACCAGAAATCTGTTGGCTTTTTTAAAGGGCATTTATTTAATGTAAACCCTTATAGTTACAAGGCCCTAAAGTGTCCAACTCAAGGTTGCTTTCTCACCAAAGTCAGTCACCACATGTTGAAGCAGGATGGTTTCTATTCTCTGCCTAGTCTCTCCTTCCTGAGCTTCCTCTTCTACTTGAGGCTGTATGGCCCAGCTTGTTCCCAATCTCAACTATAGGCTGGCATAGGGCTTGTCTCTAAGGGATTCCTCTCTCCCTTGGCATAGGGCTTGTGTCTTTCTTGGCTTTATATATCAGTGAGAAACTATCAGCTGAATGGCTCATCTCTCCTGGGGCGCCAGAATATAAAACGACAAAGTTCTCTCCTTCTTCCTGTGTGTCTTCTTGAGTGAGTGTCTGTTTACATCAGCCCGCCAAAGGGGCAGGGACTCAACATGAGTCATGCCTTACAGATATTGTCAAATCAAAAGCCCTAAATTGATTTTATAAAGTAAACTTAAAGGCCCATTTACTGACCACAATATATTCAAAAGGATGTTAGACCCAGTAGAATAGATTAGTTTATAAATATAAACTTTATCTTTTTGAAATTCACAAAAATATTCTCAAACTATCACATCAAGGAAGATCCATGAAGGAAGAATAGTCTTTTGAAATAATGGGACTAAATTATTTAAAAAGCCTTTTGCCATACACGGACACAAAATACATTGATTAATCCTATGTGCCATATTTAAACTTGTCTTAATAAGAACATTAAAAATAATTGAAAAACATAATGCTTTAAAAATTCTAGAGAAAACGTAGAACAGTATATGCATAACCAGGAGTTAGTCAATTTTTATAAAATAAAAGATAAAATTCATGAACTAGAAGGGAAAATTTGAGATACTGTACTTCATCACATTTAAAATTTTATGTTTTGTTAAAGACAATCCTGAGAGAATGTGGAAATAAGCCAATGACTTGGAGAAAATATTTGCTAAACATCTGTCTAATACAGAACATATATCTGGAATGTTATGAACTCAAATCTCAAAAAATGCAGACAAAAAAATAAAATCAATTAAAAACCTGCAAAAATTTGAACAGACATTTTTTAAAAGAAGATACAGAGATGGCAACAAGCCCTATGAGTAGATGTTCAGCATCATTCATCATCAGAGTAATGCAGTTTAAATCCTCGATGTTAACTCCCTTATTTGAAATTTTCTTTATAATATTTCTGTTCTATTTAACTGACATTGTTACTATCTAGTGTAATAGTGAAACATTAAATTCGTTCCTTCTGAAACTGATTCCAAGACAAGGAAACACAGTTGCAACATTTATTTTCATGTGCTCTGTACATTCTATGAATTTCAGTGTGGCAGGAAGGCAATAAAGGTAAAAGATGGAAATGAAATTACAAAGTGCTAATAGTTTGATAAATGTTATGATTGAGTACACAGCAAAAATCTATACTTAGTTATTAGAATTAATGAATTTAATATGTGTGCTGGATAAAACATAAACTTAGAATAAACATATTTTTATAGTGCAGCAATAAACACATAAATAAAATTTAAGGAGAAATAGCATTAACAAAAATATTTTTTTTTAATTTTTAATTTTTTAAAAAGATAATTCAATTAGATAAATGTTACAGAGAATGTATAGGGAATTTCCATGTGCCCTGTTCCCCACACCTTCCATATTTTCCCACATTAGCAACATCTTTCATCAGTGTGGTACATTCATTGCAATTGATAAACACATTTTGGAGCATTGCCACCAAAGCATGGGTTATAGTTTACATTGTAGTTTACACTCTTTCCTATTCAGACTTTAGGTTATGGCAGGATATATAATAGCCTGTATCTGTCATTGTAATGTCATTCAGGATGATCCCCAAGTCCCAAAAAAGGCCCCGTATTACACCTGTTTTTCCCTCTCCCTAACTCCAGAACATCCATGTGTCACTGCCTCCACAACAATGGTATTTCTCCCATTGCTAGAATCTTAGTATTCTACTAAGTCTATAGTAGAATACTAGCAAGTTTATTTTAGTCCATTGTTCATTTCCCATTCCTGAGGACTCTGGGATAGTGATGCCCACTTCACCATTAATTGAGGGGTCTTTGATCCCATACATCCAATGGATGGAACTCTTTTGCTTGCAGTTTTAGGCACTCTCTGTTTCCTTGGTATGTTGTTTGTCCAACATCTCCTCCCCATTAGTTGTCCTGGGTGAGTCCATTGAACTGGAGTGTAGGAGTTGCAACTCTGTTGAGACTCAAGGCTCAGCTGGCACATGGACAGCCCAAAGATTTCAGTCTCTTGGATGTACACCTACCAACTCTAGTAATGATTATAGGTTCAAATAGAAGGACAGAAGAGTCATGCATAGGAAAACCACTGTTGAGTCTAACTCAGTCACACTGGGAAGGAACCAAATTCCTGAGCTGTCTGCCCAAACTATAGTTTCTGGATTTCTCCATATCCCTGAGGGGCATTGCTATTTGGTGGTGTATATACTTTGGCTGTCAATGAGATCCTGTTGAGATGTGCTCAAGCACTACCTATGGGAGGGCCTCCCAACTCACTTTGAAATCTCATAGCCATACAAACTCGACTGTTTTTAGCTTTTCCACCTTTTGGTCAAGGTGATTTTTGTTTGTGTTTCTTTGTTTGTTTTTCCAGATGCATTGCTTGCTGGTACTTGGTAGCAATCCCTTGGTGTCAGGGAGGCTCATCCCTGGGATTCATGTCTCACGCTGAGGGAAAGTTATTGCATTTATATGCTGAGTTCAGCCTAGAGAGAGGCTACATTTGAACAACAAGGAGGCTCCCTGTAGGTAACTCTTAGGCACGCTACAACACTAGGTTAAGTTTCAATTTCAAGAACAAAGGCTCATAAGCATAGTCATCGGTATCAAGGGTCCTTTAATGGACCATTCTTCTTCACAAGTCATTGTCCTTATATGTGGGGCATTCTTGTTGTTCCATTAGAGAATATGGCAGAGCTTCCCCACATGGGAATTTGATATTCTTTTGGTTATTGTGTGACTCTCCACCCACCGTGACAATGCCCCATGAACACGTTTATATGCCTCATATGTATATTCAGGTGAACTTCCTCCAATGTATCACCCATCACTGACACCCCTCAAAAATGATACTCCCTTGCCACAGTTGAAACCCTTCTGTGATCTAAAACTTCTTCAAAAATGAAGCTAATAAAATAGCCACATACAATTAACAAGAAAATGAAATAGTAATTATAGTTTTATGCATAAGAAGTAAAATACAGCAAAAATTAATAAAAAGCAAAAATAGAATATTTTAAAAATTGGAATATTAAAAAATATTGAAAAAATATTTTAAGAAAAAAAAACTTTTTTTACATTTTGTTTTTCATCACTGTAAAACTATTGTCCTGTATGTACAGTGACATTTCCTTCCATTTATTCCCCCAGTGTCTTACTTTCATTTTTTTTTTTTCATTTTTTTCTTCAAAGAAGTTTTAGGTCACAGTAGAGTCATGTTCAGAATACAGGGGCTTCTCATATACCCAACATCTTCCTCCTTTTCCCCTTTCCCCCGTCAATAACATTTAATATGTGGATGGTACATTTGTTACAATCAATGCACAAATATTGAAACATAGCTATTAATCATCGTCAATGTTTCATATTATGGTTTACACTTTGGACTATATACTTTTATAAGATCTGATAAAATTTAACGTGGCCTGTATCCATATTTGCAAGATCATGCAGAACACTTCCATCACCCCCAAAATGCCCCCTGTTCCATCTATTTTATTTCTCCCTCCCCCTCCCCTTTGGGTCCATGTCGACAACCAGGCTTCACTCCTTGGAGGACAAGATCCATAATTACTTGTATCTTCACTGAGGACTTGACACACCAGTCTGTCCTCCCCTATTAGGCACCACCGCTGCTCTCAAGTGACTCCCATCCCTCTGTTTGAGAAGATAACGGGCCTCCAGCTCATTAAGTGGGTCTCTAACCACTGATGCACAAATTTGTCCTGTGTCTCTCAACCTACCTTAATTTTTTTTTCTTTCCATTGTAACATTTGTTGAATAATTGTCAAGCCTTGATGGTCCTCAAAATTTTGGGGAAAGTTAATTCTGACAAACTTTAACCATTTTTATTGGTTCCAAGGGGGTTGTGGGCCAAATGTGTCCTACTCCAGAATCTTACTCATGTCAGCTCCTACCCATCAGTTTCTCCATGATATCCACTCTATTACTATTTCTATTACTAAATTCTTCATGTTATGTTAAAAAATAGGATTATTTTTTAGAGGAATACACTGATCATACTCAGATATCAAACTTGTGCTTGTCCCAAAAGAGATATATGAGTCTTCCATGAATAATTATCAAGGCGATTACAAATGATGCTCTGAAAATTTTTGGTTTGGATCTCAAATTCACACTTAAGAATTAAGTGTTAAAAGATTATTTTGATTACTTGTTTTGATGAGATTGTTTTAGTGAACTCAAAAGACAAGCACACTGGTGCGAAAATGTTTATTTTCATTAGGAGAAAAAAATATTTTCACTCTTAAGGAGTCCTCAAGTGAGCAAAATGTGAAACCAAATTAAATACAGCAAAGGTGACTGGAAATGAAAATCATTTTCATCACGTTCTTTGTTCATTAGGCATAAATTTGAGAAACAATAGCAAAGACAAAGTCATTCCTCATACCAAGAGGGTAAAAGTAGAGATAGAAACTAAGGCCAATATCCTAGCATCACAAAACCCTGAAATATGGATGACCTTTTAAGATTGTGGAGCATCTATATTCTGTAGCCAGTTGTAGGTTTTTCTCTAAGCTATAATTTTGCCTTTCGAGATCTTTAATTACAATCTCTGAAAATATTATCATATACACTCAGTATATTTTTGGGAGTTTCAAAATGGTTATAATCAATATAAGTAATTGAAAATGGAAAGAAAATAATTTAGTAAAGGAATAAAGATCTATGGTGTTGAGCAAAAGAGTGTAGAAGATGTGTCCAGAGACATGGCTGGACCTGATGTGGGAGGCACATGGGCAAGTGAGTTAACTAGAGGTTACACCTCCGCAGGGATTTCACAGGAGAATTAAATTCATAATAGGGGACAGGAATTTCTATGAAAAACCTGAGAACATATGAAACCATTAAATCCTTAATATGTCAACTTTAATTATAATAAATGAAAATCAAGTTACACATGAAGAAGAGTAGCAATATGAGTATGTCAGTAAATGTAATATGGATATATTCAAATGTAGTCATAAGCATATAGATGACAGTTTATCCATTTGTATACAAGGTTGCACAAGAATGGTAATTCATAATTTATTGGGAAACATTATAAGGTATATTATCTAAAAATAGGACATTTTTCTACTCACAAATCTCATTTAAAAAAATGGACTGACAGATTTTTTCAGTTTGATTCAATGCCAAAAATGTACTTTATGATGAACCAGTTGTTTTCAAATATTTTTTTCATTGCCTCGTTTACATATTTGTTCCTCAAATTGTAGATGATGGGATTCAGCATGGGAATCACAATAGTGTAAAATATAGACACTATCATATCATTGACTGATGCTTAGCTGGAAATTGGCCTCATATACTTAAAGTGGATTATCCCATGGTAAAATGACACTCCAGTTAGGTGAGAGCCACAGGTGGAAAAGGCTTTTCGCCTCCCTTCAGCAGAACACATCTTCAGAATGGCCATCAGAATGGAAGCATAGGAGATCAGGACTATGGATATGGTAATTATCTCAAAAGAGCCTACAAAATAGAAGCATAGAAGTTGGTTGATGTGAAGGTCAGAACAAGAAATAGCGAGGAGTGGAGAGATGTCACAAAACACATCTTATTTCATTGGATGCACAGAATGATAGGCTAAAAGTAGCCACTGTGTATAAAGTACCATGCAAAATGCAACCAACATAGGAAGCAATGATGAGCAGCACAGAGACTCGTGGTGACACGTTAACTGAATACAGCAGTGGGTTGTAGACAGCTACACAGTGATCATAAGCCATTGCAGCTAAGAGAAAGCATTCTGTGGTTTCAAAAAAAATAATGAAAAAATCTGTATAACACATCTAAGGAATGAAATATCTCTATTACCCTCCAGGAAATTCAACAACAATTTGGGGGTGACAACTGAAGAATAGCAAGCATCCAGCAATGACAGCACACTCAGGCAATCATTTCCAGCAATGATGTTTTTTCCTTAGTTCTTCTAGAATAATTTTGATCAAGGCATCCAAAGTTATTCTGGAAGAAAGTGCACCTTGGGCATCAGTAAAAAAAAAAGCACAATATCTTTTATTCTGTTTTTTTATTATTTTTTCTTGAAAGCATATCATTAAGTTGTCCATTTTTATCTCTTCAAGTTATTATAATTATCTATGCATTTGCTCATTATTTCTACAAAGTCCTGAGATACATTTCTATAAAAATAAATCATGGCAATGCCATTAAAATATAATCATTGCTAGCGGAGCTTCTAAAATAACTATAAAATATTATCATTGAAAAGCAATAATGAACTGATAGGTAAATCTCTTCTTATTGCTTTTCTACAATATATTTTAATTCTGGTCTATTTTCTTAACCCAGCGTAGTGTTTCTTTTGTGGAATATGCAGAAAAAAACTGCATGACCATAGTTAACAGCAGTATTGTAATATTCTTGCAGCAATGTCAAAGAAGTCAATGCTACGTGTCATTAATAGGGGGTTATGGGATTTTTCTTTTGGAAAAAGGAAAATGTTCAAAGGTTTATTGGGGTGATATCTGCACAACACTCTGATGAAAGTGAGTGCAATTGAGTGTACACTTTGGATATATTGTACAAAGAATGTTTCTCTATAACACAGTGAGCCATGTGGTGGAAGATGGACTGTAGTGAACAGTACAAATATGAGAACATTCTTATGAACTAAAACAAATATGCAATATTAATACATGTTAATAATAATGGCTGTATGTAAAAAAATATACTAAATGTACGCTATAGACCATCGCTAGTGGTAATAGTCTGATGATGTTCTTTCATAATCTGTAACAAATATTTCACAACAATATAAGCTGTTGGTGGAGGGGTGATGTATGGGAATTCTGCACATAATGATGCTTGTTTTGTAAGTTCACAACATCTCTGATAAAAATATATATTAAAAATGAGAAAATTCCATGACCAAAAAAATTAATATTTAAACATAAAACACACACAAAATATATTAAAAACGTACCAACATCTGGAATGAATGCCTCAATGATTGAAGTACAGTAATGGGACAAACATATTTAGGCATTGTATTCCAGCATAATGGCATTTGTTTTTCCTTTGCTACTATATAGACTAAAGTGTTTGACTCATGCTTAAGTAAATGGCACTGGTGTTTTCCAGGGTTTTGGAATGAAATATCTGCCATGCACTGGGGTGGGCTGCAGTCAGTGACTTACAAATGATTTTATTCATGATATGAAGTACACCACAGTTTTGTCATTTTGAGACTCCCTATAAGAAAAGAATGAAAAAATCAGATTAAAAGTGCTGTTGGAAGAAGAAGAAAGCCATATGTCATTTTCACCATGAAATGTTATCATATCTATGTGGCTACGTGAAAGAAAAATAAAAAGAGTAAATAACAATGTAAATATGGGCCAAGGGAACTGAAATTGCACATTGATTCTTACAGAATTCAAGAATTAAAATTATATATAATTAAGGTAATTTCTGATTTCTGTGCAAATCCAGACACAATACATATTACTCATGGTGGAAAATACACATAAACATAATAATTTCTATTGTAGTTTCTATTTCTATATTAATGAAATACTATAAATCAATTAATTATATAACTATGATTTACTGCATTGTGCATCATAAAATATATAGTTTTATTAATAGTCCTCATTCATTCTTTTAACTACACATTCTATCTTCTCCTTCTCTCTTTCTCTCCCACTAACTCTAGAGTGAAAGGAAATAAAGATATTTCAAAACGTTTTGAAAAATGTACCAGTAGGTAGTCTATAAAAGAAATTCATTACAAAGTATACTGACTGACATACACAAGAGAAATTTCAGGTACATCACAGCTCTAACATTCACTTTTCTGCCACTTAGATAGGGCATCAATTATGAAAGAGTAAGAACATTATATTTGACCTCTAAACCCTGAATTAAAATCCCTGGTTTAAGACTTAGTGAAAGTGTGAACTTGGAAAATGAACTCCATCATTACAACTAAAAGAATAATAAAATGGAATAAATTTTTCAGACTCAAATTTTTCAATCACATCAACATGGTATCATGACACAGCACTTGTTTATGAGCTGCATTTAATTATTTTGTACTAATTTTATGTTTAGGATGCATGCAATTGAAATATGACAAATTTTATTTACATAAAACACAAGCAATGGAGAGTTACAAAAAGCAACTTTTATCATTAAAACATTGGGCAATGATTGGGCTCCAAATCATAACCTAAGTATTTCTTCTTTTACTTATACATATGCTTGTTATATGACACTAACTATACATAAATTAATTAATTACATAAATGAATACAAATTAGATTAAACTCAAAGAAGCTTGTTATTCTGTGCTGTAAGGTGCCATAAAATTCATACACTTCACTACATTCTGCCTTTATTATGTCAGTAAATAATAGTGTCTTTTCCTTTAATTTTCCTGAAAATCTTGCTGATAGAATTTCCTGACAACGGTTGATGTCTCTGATTCTATCCATAGATCAGTAAGTAATTTATGAATTAAGGTGAACATATAAAAAGATGTCCCATTAGAATAATTATCGACTTCACTACATGGAATTGGAGACACACTAGAGAAAATGTTGACATTTAGCAACTTCAAGCAGATCTTCATTCTGGCATTTCTATTAAGTACTATTTGAGAATATTAGACTGCCTGTGTTTATGGGTAGCTGATTTCTCTGTAACAGGATAAGGTAAGAAAAAATATATAGAGATATTGAACTTAAAAGAAAACATACATAATCCTTCAGGAAGACTCAAAACCATTGCTTCAACTCTCATATAGTCTGAAAACAAAGGATCAGACATCCATGAGAACAGTTTTACACATATTTTATTTCAGAAGAAGGAAATCTATGATAGCAGCTACCATGTATTATTAAGTGGCTAATAATGGATTGAAATTTTGTGTCCATTACCTTGCATTATCTACATAGCTATTTGCAAGCTCAAAAGTCCTTGTACATATGAGGTAACTCATTCCCTGTTAGAAATAGAACCTAACAAGGCTCACATAGTTATTTACAGAGCCAGGATTCAAGTCCAAATTTCTCTGGCTCACACTATAAGCTATTTCCTCTGACTCATAGTGTAATACCATAGCGACATGCCAAAATTCTAGAATCATTGCTTTAAAAATATAGAAAATAACATTTTCAGCTATTTTTATTCATTTTTAACACAATCAAACTTACAAAAAGCACCCAAATAAACACAAAATTCAAAACAAACCAACAAAAGTGAATTTTAGATTATTTAGCTAACTATTAAAATAAAGTTTAATATAATTATTAATCCTTAATTAGAAAAAAAATTGAATGCACTCAAAATGGCGTATACTCACTGGCAGGTTATAAGCTAATTTCCTCTCTATTTAATAAAATTTCTAATTTCTACTGCCCTTATTCTATCATCCTCCATCAAGAAAATTAAAACAAATTTCTTATTATATCTCTCTTTAGTTATGCATATATAGAGTCCTTCCTATTTAGGTTTGATCTTCCCTGGAAAGTCTAGACATGCAGTTCAATTTTTAATACAGCACTTAATTAACTAGAATCAACTACATCAAATTTAAATAATAAAGCATGTGATATCAATGTGTTGAAGCAGGTAGTTTGAAGTCAGGATTATAGCTTCTAAAATATTTTTAGTAATAAAAAACCCTTCTTCTTACTTAAAAAACAGAACTGTTAATTCAATTAAGATGTTTTCTGCATTTGGATACTTTTATTAGCTTCTTTAGTTATTATTGAAGTCCACAGGGGATGCCCCAGGGGAAAACACACTAACGCTCTTCTCGACATAAAAGCACAAGTTATTTACTTATTTATTTATTTTCTGTAGAAAACATGTGCATGGTTTGAGAAAAATGGACTACATGATTTAAAAAAATGAAAGCATGAATGGACTTCGACTTCTGTTAAAGAAATAATCCCTCATATGACATAGAATTGGAAAAGAATTCTAACTATAAGGATATAATCCTAGCTCTGATAGTAATAAACTAAGTGACACAGGTTAATAACAATAATTTTCCAAAATCAAATTTCCTCTTCCCGAGCATTGAAACTGTTTAATTTTCACAAAATTCAGTAAAAATGCATATAATGAAATATTATGAAAGTATTACATGTGACAGAATTTATAATTGATTAATATAAATTAATTACTTGTCCTTTAAAATTTAGAGTGTTACACGTCTGCTAGAATGAGAGATAAATTTAAACTCAATAAGATTTTCAAAGAAGAGATAAGATATGAATAAAAAATTATCATGTAAACTCTTAATAGGGAATATTAAGAGGTGTGATGCGGTGGCATAAAGAATACTGCAACATGTTATATGATAGAACATCAGAATATTAGAGATCTGGCAGAGTTAAAGTTCAGAATTTTTGAGTAGTATACAGTATTTTCATGTCTTGCATCTTTTATACAATAATCTTTAGACTACTAACTTGTTGTGTATAGAAGAAACTCTAGAAAGCTTGCTTTAAATACATATATGCCTTGGTCTCAATGCCAGGATTTTAAGTTAGATAGGGAATCCTAGTCATCAAATTGAATTTAAAAAGGAAGAAAGAAAGAGAATACTGATAGGCAGACCACTTGGAAACAGTCAATCCATTAATTACATTCATTCCTTAATTTTTCTATAGATTCAATGCAATCCAGTTAAAATTAAGCAAGCATTTTTGTAGCAATTGCCAAGCTGATTCTACAAATGAAAAGGTAAAGCAAAGGAACTAACGTAATTACAACAATTTAGAAAATGAATAAATTTGGAAAACACATAATCTGATTACAGGGCTTATCATAAAACTAAAATGCACAGAGGAATGTGATATTGGTGACACAATATACATCGAGTTCCAAGGAAGAGCATAAGAAGTGCAAAATAGATTCACTCCCATATATTCAACTGACATTCAACAAAGATGGCAACTGTATTAATCTGCCAAAGGGGTGCTGATGCAAAGTATGAGAAATCTGTTGGCTTTTATAAAGGATATTTATTTGGTGTAGAAGCTAACAGTTGCAAGGCCCTAAAGAGTTCAATTCAAGTTTGCTTTCTCACCAAAGTCAGTTGCCACATTTTGAGGAAAGACGGTTGCTGATCTCTATGTGGATTCTTCTTCCAGAGCTTCCTCTTCCTCTTGAGGCTCCCTGGGCCCAGCTTGTTCCCAATCTCAGCTGTAGGCTGGCATAGGGCTGGTGTCTCAGGGCTTCCTCCTTCCCTTCGCATAGGGTTTGTGTCTTTCCAGGTTTTCTAAATCACCTGCAAACTATCACTTGAATGGCTCTTCTCTCCCTGGTTCCCCAGGTTAAAAACTGACAGAGCTCTCTCTTTCCTCCTGTATGTTTTCTTGAGTGAATGTCCATTTATTTTAGACCACAGAGGAGGTGGCGACTCAACCTAAGTCAAGCCTTACTGAAATAATCGAATCAAAAGCTCTGAATTGATTATATCAAGTAAACGCAATCAGACTCCTCTGAACTGAATCCAATATAATCAAAATAGGGTCACACCCAGAAGAATAGATTAGTTTACAAACATAATCACTCTCTTTTGGGGATTCACAAAAATAGTCTCAAACTGTTAGACCAAGGAAAATCCATGGAGGAAGAATAATCTTTTAAAATAATGGGACTGAGATAACTGAACAGATTTTTGCCACACGCACATACACACACAATACACTGGTTAACCCTTTGCACCATATTTAAATTTGTCTTAATATGAACATTAAAATTTATTGAAAAATCTAATGCTTTAAAACTTCTAGAGAAAACTCAGAGCAGCATATGCATAACCAAGAGTTAAACAATATTTTTAAATAAAAGAAAAAAATGCATGAACCATAAAATAAAAAGTTGATATACTATACTTCTTCACATTTAAAATTTTATGTTTGTGAAAGACTCTGCTGAGAGAATGAGGAAACATGCCATTGAGTTGGAGAAAATATTTGATAAACATCTGTCTAATAAAGAACATATATCTGGAATGTATAAAGAACTATGAAGTCTCAATAACATGAAGACAATAAAATAAAATAAAATCAATTAAAAATCCACAAAACTTTGATCAGACATTTCACAGAAGGAGCTGCAGAGTTGGCAACTAACCCCATGAGAAGATGCTCAACATTATTTGTCATTAGAGTAATGCTGTTTAAATCCACTATGTGAACTCCCTTATTTGAAACTTTCCTTCTAATGTTTCTGCTATATACAAATGACATTTTTAGTAGCTAATGTCATAGTGAAATATTATAATCCTTCCTTCTGAAACTGATATCAAAACAATGAATTGCATCATTTATATTCATGTGCTCAGTACATTCTAAGAATTTCAGTGTGGCAGGAAGGAAATAAGGTAAAAAATGGAAATGAAATCACAAACTGCTAATATTTTAATAATAGTTGTGATTGAGCACATGACAAATATCTATATATTAGTTATTAACATTAATGAATTTAATAAGTGTGCTGGATGAAATATAAACTTATACTAATCAACTGTATTTCTATAGCAGAGTAATAAACAATTAGAAAATAAAATTGATGGAATTATAGTATTAAAAAATAATATTTTTTAAAATACAAAACCCAACCTAAGGATAAATCTAACAAAAGAAACCTAAGACATATATAAAGCTAAGTATAAAAGGTCCTTAACTGAAGTAATTTACTCAAAAGTTTCCACCTACAACAGGTTAACATGCACAGGAATGGATTAACTTTAAGAACAGGATTTTCTGGGGTGCACAAAAGCTTCAAACTGCTACAGACTTCATCTAAACGATGGAGGTAAAGAAGAGTTTGCCTGGAATACAGGAGATACCCTAGGGCTTCTCTTACTACTACCGTGACCTTTGATTAAAGTCAATGGGAAACTGCAACAACTCAATTCAGGCAGGACCACCAATGACCTAGAAACTTCTGAATGTCCAAATCAAGGAATGAAGGTTTGGATCACTCCACCAGGCTATGAACCATGGACATCTGAGGTGATTGCAGAGGTTAAAGGGAGCTTGGAACAGGTAATGGAAGAAAGTAGTGATAAATATGAACTGTGGCCATATGAAAGTAACAGAAAAGAAGACTGTAATTTTTATGAATATTTTCCTCGTTTTGTTATGGATATTTTAGTATATGTACATAAAGCAAGTATCTTTGTTTTTCCTTCCCTACCTTATCCCCTTATCATATGACATATGTTGTATTTGTTTCATGCTATAATATATAAGTTATAAAATATCGATTTTAACAGTGTATAGTACCCAAGGACCTACACCCTATCCTGGAGAGATTTAGTACATTTCCAGTTTTACACAAGATAAGTGAGTATTGTTACATGAAAAACATGTCTGTTGTTATTTTTTAGAGAGTAATTATGGTTTAAAGTGATATGTATAGCTGCCAAGATGACAAGTGGTGGACTGTGATTGTTAGATTTATGTGTCAATTTTGCCACAATGGTGTCCATTGTTTGGCCAAGGAAGCACTGCCCTAACTGTTACTGTGAGTATATTTTATGGACTTAAGTGACCTGTATGTTGATTGCATGTATGACTGATTGCATCTACACCACCTGAGGAGATTGTCTTCAGCAATGGGAGATGTCTCATCCAATTGAGTGAAAATGGAGAAGTGATGAGACATATATATCATATGTATGCAAATATATGAGTTATAAATATTACATTATAAATATATATATATAAAATGAAAGTAATGAGTGTAAATGATCATTCTTTATCTTTTCTCAAAATAAGTTTCTGAATGGACAGGATGGATGAACACAATCTAACAATTTTGAATGAATTGCTTCTGATGGGAATTATAGATTTCCCTAAGCTGCAGATTCCATTATTTAGACTCTTCAAAGTCTGAGAGTTATTCTCAAAATGACTTCTTCTCTTGGGGACCTCATGGGGACCCATCCGTTCCACAAGTTTGTCCAACGGCCATTTTCTTGGTTACGCCCTGTGACGGTTAGGCTAATGTGTCCACCAGGTAATTGTGCCCAGTTGTTTGATCAAGCAAGCACTGGGCTAATTGTAATACATTTATGAACTTTAGTCATCAGTTAGTTTACTGCATAGATGGCTGATTATATGTGCATCAACCAGGGAGATTGCCACCAGCAACGAGTGATATTTTATCCAATCAGTTGAATGTCTTTAAGGGGAAGTGATTTCAGCATTCAGAGATAATTTCTCAGCTCATCTTTGGACAGCCAACATCTCCTAGAAACTCATCAAAGATCTTTATTGGACTTTCATGGGAGCCCCTGGTTTGCAGCCTGCCTGCAGAGCCTGGACTTGTACATCCCCATGGTCATGTGAGATAGTTTTGTAAAATCTCATACTATTCACAGATGTCTCCTCTTGATTCTGTTGTCCTAGAGAACCCTGACTAATAAACATCCTCATCAAGTACATTGGTGGTGACCGAGCTCCAGACATCCCCCTGCAAATACCTTGGGGTGATGGCCACTCCTGAGCTCTGAGTTCACAGAGTACATGGCTGAATTCTGGGATAAAGTTTTAATGCCCCTAGTATAGTGAATAGAAGAAAACATCCTCTGTAACCTTTGGCATATAGGCCCAACCGTCTCTGAGCAATCAGTTGATAACCTGGTCTTCCCTAATCCATGGGGGACAGGACCACTGCTCTCAGACCTATGGGATGTTGACCTTACCCTCCCTAATCCTTGGGGAATGTGCTCCACACTCTCTGTACCCTGGGGTGGCAAAATCCTCCATGAACAGCTGGCAGGAACATCCACCCTTTTCAACTGCTGGAGCAAACTCAACTTCTTTGTACACATGGGTGGGGTTCCTCTCTTGATCCAAGCAGATGTCTTTATTCCAGATCTCAGCTTCTATGATTTTCCTCTTAAAGTCATTTACCCTTCCATATCTCCCATCAATGTCCCTTTTAGTCCAGGATGACAGTGGTTTTGTTCATACAGCTCTCTCAAAAAGCTTATTGGTTTAACATGCAAGAAGCAAAGGTCCAAGTCATCAGACAGTAAGAATTTCTACAAGTCTTTCCTGGATAACTGCATTTCCATTCCTGAATTACAAGTTCCATGTTTAGTCAATTCCTTAAATGGGGCATTATCATCTGGGGGCTTGATTTTCAGAGGATTGGAAGTTCCAGAATCAGTTTCTGTTTTCTTTGTACCCAACAATTCAGTTCTCAGATTATCTGTCTCATCTAATATTTTAGTATAAGTTGCAAGGAGAAGCCAAGATGCATTCTCTGAATTTCCTTTGGAAAGCTCTTCAGCTAAATGTCCAGGCTCACCATTTTCAAATTCTGCCTTCCACAAAACATCAGGAGTTAATCTTTCTAAGTTGTCTGCAACCTTAAAACATGGATTGCCTATCTTCCAGTTTCCAATAATAGTTTCATCATTTACTTCTAAGGCCCCATAAAAAGTCTCTTTAGCCTCCACATTCCTACCAACAGTCTCTTCAAAGCAATCTGTGCCTTTTCCATCAAGCATCTCACAATTCCTCCAAAAAATACTCCTTACCCATTTATCAAACCATTACAGCATTTTGGTAATTGCAAAAGCACTACCCTACTCACTGGTACCAAATTCTGTATGAGTCAGCCAAATGGGTGCGTATGCAAAGTACCAGAAATCTGTTGGGTTTTATAAATGGTATTTATTTGGGATGCAAGCTTAGAGTCACAAGGCCCTAAAGAGTCCAACTCAAAGTTACCTCTTCATCAAACTCTGTTGCCACATGTTGGAGCTAGATGGTCACCAGTCTCTGCAAGGGTTCATCCTTCCACTTAAGGCTCCATGTTTCCCACTTCTTCTGGTCTCAGTTGAGGCTGGTATAAGGCTCATCTCTCTCCCTGGGGCCTCTCAGGCTCAGCTGCTCTGTTCTCTCCACAAGGTCATCTGTAGACTATCAGTCTTTCTCTCTTCCCAGGGCCTTTGCAGTGTCTATGGAGCTGTCTCTATTTCTTCATATACCTGGTTCTCTGTGTATTTACTTCCTGGGGCTCTATTATCAGAATTCCAACTTTCACCTCTGCCATGTTGTTTTCTCTGTGAGTCACCACACACCAAAGGGGCAGGGTCTCAAGCTCTTCCTGACATAGCCGTCAAAGCCTTAATCATAATTTAATCAAGTAAGAGTGAAACCTCTGAATCTAACACAATCTAATATGCCCAGAGGAAAGGACCAGTTTTTACATACATAATCCAATATCCTTTTTTAGAATTACTAAACAATACCAAACTGTTACACCTGGCTATGGGAGAATAATCACTGTAGATTGGATGGTGATTGTGAGCATACAGAAGGGAATAGATGCAGTTCAGTGGTTGAGTGCCTGCTTCTCTTGTATGAAGTCATGGGTTCAAACCCCAGAACCTCTTGAAAAACAAAAACAAAAATGTACACCACCTCCTGGAGAACACTGCCCCAGCCCTAAAAAATATTGCCATTTATTTGGTGCCATAATTGAGTCTTGGAAGGCTATTCCTCTGTTCTATCAATCCAGCTGCTTAAGCATGATGGGGAACATAGTAAACCAATGAATTCAATGAACATGTGCCCATTTTCACACGTTATTTTCTGTGAAGTGAGCTCCTTGATCAGAAGTAATGCTGTGTGGGATAACATGGTGGTGGATAAGATATTCGGTAAGTCCACAGATAGTATTTGGGAAGAAGGACTGTGTGCAGGAAAGGCAAAGCATATCTAGAGTATTGTCTATTCCAGTTAGAATTATTGCTGCCCCTTCTATGATGGAAGTGGTCCAATGTAATCAACCTGCCACCTGGTAGCAGGTTGATCACCTCGGGGAATTGTTCCATATTGGGGGCTGAATGTGGGTCTCTGCTGCTGGCATATAGGGAACTCAGCAGTGGCTGTAGCCAAGTAAGCTTTGGTGAATATATTCCATGTCACTGAGCTCATGCATAACCTCCATCCCTATCACCATGGCCATTTTGTTCATAACCCCATTGTGCAATGACAGGAGTGGCTGGGGACAGAGGCTGACTGCTACCCACAGAGTGGGTCATCTTATCTACTTGATTATTACAATTTTCCTCTGCTTAAGTTACCCTCTGGTAAGCATTCACGTGGTACACAAATATTTTCATGATTTTGTCCATTGAGAAAATATCCACCTATCTTTGTTACCAATTTTCCAATCATATTCCTTCTAAGTCCCTGAATATCCATCCAAACCATTGGTAATACCCATGAATCAGTGTACAAACCCATCTTGGTCCTTTCTCCTTCCAAACAAAAAGAACAACCAGGTACACTTCTCAAATTCTTCCCCCTGGGAGGATTTGCCCTCAATATTGTCCTTCAGTGATGTCCCAGAAAGGGCCTGCAGTGCTGCACCTCTCTATTTTTGGATGATCCCTTCATTTGGTGCAGAACTAGGCCGAAGTTTTCTCTTCCTCAATCAATTGATTGTAAGGAACTTTCCAAGAGGACATAGCTGTAGGCTGGAAAGAGAACATATGGTGACAGGAGTGATGACCATGGGCATTTGGGCCACTTCCTCATGTAACTCACTTGTGCCTTCAGGAACCCTGCTCAAGCCCTGTCTCATATATACCACTTCCAATTTATTATAGAGTTCTGCTGTGCACACCCAACATTATTGTTTTGTGGGTCACACAATACCCTGTTTGTGATAGGCAACTCAGGTCTCATGGTAACTTGGTGGTCAATGTTTAATTGCTCAGACTTTAATAAGGTGCAGTAGCAGGCCAAAAGCTATTTTTCAAAAGAAGAGTAGTTATCTGCAGAGGATTTCAGGGCTTTGCTCCAAAATCCTAAGGGTGTGTTGTCTTGTGGGAGGGAGAGATGATCAAGGTCCCTGTGGACAATATTATGACATAGGACTGGAGAGTTGATATACCCTTGAGGCAGTACTGTGAAGGTATATTTCTGGTCTTCCCTATTGTTTCTGGTGTTCCTTGCTAATGGCAATTGTGAAAAAACCATTTGCCAGTTCAATAGCTGCATATCAGGTACTATCAGGTACCAGGGTATGTGTTGATTTTCTAAAGCAATGATACCACATATGGGACAGCAGCTGCAATTGGAGTCACCACCTGGTAAGTTTATGATAATCTACTGTCATCCTCTGAGATCCATCTGTTTTTTATGCAGGCCAAATAAGAGATTCGAATGCGGATATGTTGGGAATAACAACCCCTGCATTCTTCAAATGCTTGATGGTGGCCCTGACCTCTGTAATGCTTCCGGGAATCTAGTGGCTTCCACTTGACCTTTTCTACCATAATAGTCCTCACTCCACAATGCAGGTATTCAATGTGGGGATTCTCCCAGTTCCTGAGTATGTTTATTCCTATTATTCATTCTGGAAACTGGGGAAATAACCACAAAATGATTCTAGGGACCCACTGAACCCACTGTGACATGGAACTGAGCTAAATCTCCTTTGATGACCTTATTTCCATAAGCTCCTACTCTAAATAGTGGACCAGATTGACCCTTTTTCCTCCTGAAATTAACATGACTTTTGAGCCAACTTCTAATAATTGCCAATTGTTTGATCATTTCCTTTTCCCTTATACACAGTTACCCTGGTAAAAGGCCAAAGTTCTCTTTGAGGAAAGCTGGGAGAAATATTAACAGTATTAATTTTCAGCAGGCTAATAGGATCATTTCCCAAGGGGATCTGGCCTTCCCCTCATTCAGAGGAGCCTGGGTCTGTAAACTGTCTAAATTCTGGAAATTAATTAAGCAACCATGGTTCTGTGTGTCTGTAATTTAAGTTAGGGTTTTTTTCACTCAGAATAGAAATTTTCTGCTTATACAGATCAGGTAGGAATTTAGTAGCTTGCCTATCTGTTTTGCTTCTAGGAACCCCATGATCTATTAGCCAAGGCCATAACTCTATGAGACGCAGACTCTTTTGATTGCTGCTTTGAGTCTGCCTTTCATTGTGCTAGCCATGCCCACCTTGTCTTTGGTGGTTAAGTGATGCTATTTGGCTTCTGCTGGCCCAAGATCCAATCAATCCATAGTGTTTACAGATTCTAGCTGCATGACAGAAATTCCTACAGTAGTATCTGGTCTACAGAGAAGATCAACCACAGAGCTCTTCAGGGCAGAGGGAGTTAGCCTTAGAAATTTATTCTTCACAATCCTGGTTAAAAGTATGTCCTCTAAACATTCCTGGGGTGTGTGGGCAGGTCTCAAATGGTAAATCTATTCTAGCATTCCAATCTCTCTAAGCCTTTGGATCCCCTCATCTACAGTATACCAGGGTAAATTGGGCATCTCAACCTCAGATATTCTAAGCCATCTTTTGCTCCATGTTTCAGACAGCCATCAGAACAAACTATTAGAGGCCTTTCTAATTCCTCAAGCTACAACATTGAATACAGACTCTCTCCTTAGTGGGCCTGAATCAATGAATTCAGGCTGATACAACTTTACAATCATTTCACTATTTTCCCATACCCTTAATATCCATTCTCACACATATTCCCCTGATTTGTGTCTATATAAATTGGAAAACTCATGAGCATACTTCTTTATGGGTCATGCTTTGTACTTCCCCATTGTAGGCTTATTGTGATTTTAGTCTAGTTGTAGGTGTCCAAGAGATGAAGGGTGGTGAGGTTGGGTGAGGAGAAGTATCAGAAATGTCAGGCAAGCTACTGATCTCAGGGCATTCCTTTGGATTTTCATCTGGTGAGACAAGATTAATCTCTTCAAGCAGGGTTGGATGGCAGACTCTTCAGGGCAAGGTGGATGTTGGGAAGGTCAGGCTGGAGTTTGGCTGGTATCTGCCTCAGGTCAGGAAGGAGGTCTGAACTCCCTGGGGCTGGTAGAATAGAGGCAGCACAGGCTTTTGTTTGGCTAGTACCGGCCTCAGGGCTGGGAGGAGGTACAGACTCCCTGGGGCAGCCTGGAGGATCAGTGATTCTAGCCTGATATTGCCTTGTCTCCATAGGGCAGACCAGCAAAAATTTATATGGCAAAGTCTCAGTAGAATTTAGGGCTTCAATGTCACCACCAATATTATAATCAACCCAAATACCTCTATCTAAATCTTCTGGGTTCCACTCCATTCCAATCAGTGCCCTCACTTTAACAGCAGACACCCTGCAAGGTTGAGATTTTAATTTCCCTTGTACCTCTGCTACTCATACAATAAGACTCTGACTCTGGTTTTTAGAGATCTCAAGTCTACTGCTGCATGAAACAAGATTTTCTTTCAGAGCACACATGGAAACTTTCACATAAGTCTTGCAGCATTTAAGTTGCAAATTTGAAGCCTTTAACTCATGCATTTCTTTTGTAACTGTAACCACCATACATAGGTAGAGCCAACCGACATCATTATACCTTTTAACTCCACAAAACTCCAAAGGTGTTTTAAAAAAAAACACAAAAAACTCTTAAGCGGATCCTTGCCTCTTATAAGCATGGAAGTAGTCATATCCAGGGGTGATATTTTGAATATCTCTATTGCCAACTGATGCCATGGACTGTCAGTGGCATCTAGATTACTGGGAAGAGAGTCAGTGCCCTTAAATCTAATCAGAGTACAGAGCCAATTGTAAAAATCTCAGAACCAATTCAGAAGCCCCATTTTTAAGATTCTGTTTCTCAAGAACCACTCCTGGTACTAAGCTGTGTAGTCAGGTTCTCTAGGGAAACAGGACTGACAGGTGATATCTGTAAATAGTATAAGATTTTATAACTCTCTCACATGACCATGGGGATGCACAAGTCCAATTTGGCAAGGCAGGCTGTAAAGCAGGGGTTCCACTGAAGGTCCTTGATGAGTTCCCAGGAGATTCTATCTGTCTGTAGTAGAGATGTGATTCTCTGCTTGAATGTTAAAATTTCTTTGCGTTTAAAGCCTTCGACTGGTTAATGAGAGAACAGGCATTGTTGGCAGCAATCTCCTTAGTAGATTTTAGATGTGAAAAGCCATCTATGTAATCAGCTCACTGATCATTAAAGTCCGTAAAATGCCCCTGTGCGGCACTTAGCCCCATGCTTGCTTGACCAGACTGCTGGGAACCATTACCTGGCAGAACTCACACATTATCTTAATCATCAGAATGCCCTAGTTTAACCTTCATAAATTTCCTTATTCTGGAATTAATAAAGCTATTATTGCTGTTTTACTGTTAGCATGATATATCATTTGACATGCCCTTGCTTTTTTAAAATCTCTTTTATTAGCCAAGTTGTGGGTTTACAGAACAATCGTGTATAAAATACCTTATTCCCATACACCACCCTACCACCTACACCTTGCATTGGAGTGAAATATTTATTACAACTGATGATAGCACTTTTTATATTTGTACTATTCTTTAACAGACTTAGCCAAAATTCATTTACATATTTTGGCTTCTAGGCATTGTGTGAAGCAATTTCCATGGATCACCTCATTTAAAACACTCAATATATAAGCCTGTGAAATATATTCTAAATTATAAATGTTTTAAATGAGACCAGTTATCAGTTTATAGTAATATCATGTAAATAATACAGTGTTTATATCTACACCTTTTATTTTCCCTCTCTATATAAGTTGTTTTTTTAAAAAATTCTGACTTTTTTCAAGATTTTCTCTTTGCTTTATATTTCTTCAGATTTAACATTTCCTATATGTAGATTTTAAAAATATTTATCCTGTTCAGTGTTCTTTGAGCTTCCTGGATCTTTGATTTGGTGTCTGTCAATCATTTACAAAAATTCTCAGCCATTAATAATTATACTTCCTCTCCCCAACTCTTTGTCTTTCTGGTTATCCCCATTACAGATATATTTTACCTTTTGTTATTGCCCCACAATTCTTCAATATTCTGTTGCATATTTAAGTTTTTTTTGGTCTTTGCTCTGCAGTTTGTGAAGTTTTAATTGACATTTGTTCATGCTCACTGATATTTTTCCTGACCATGTCAAATTATCTAATGATCCCATTAAAGGCATTATTTATTTGTTACAGATTTTTAAATATCTAGCTTTTCCTCCTGATTCTATCTTAGAGTTTACATCTTTCTGTTTACATTCCCCTCTGTGATTTTCTTACGTTTTCTTAAAAAAACATACACAGAATTCAAAATTTAACCACTTTCAGGGATACAATACAAAGGTATTAATTATATTCTCAGTATGGTGCTACCACTACTATGATCGATTACCAAAATTTGTTTCACCTCAACGAGAAATACTGCATTGATTAATCATTAACTCCCCATTTCCCTCACATTTCAGCCCCTAATAACCTGTAATCTATTAGTTTCCTCTATGATTTTGCTTATTCTAGGTATTTTACATAAGTGAGATTATATCATATTTTTATATTTTTGGATCTGGCTTATTTCACTGAAATTCATTCAAACAGTACTATGGCATGTATCCCTAAGTCATTCTTTAGCAGTGTGTAAAGCAAACATTCTTGTCCTGTTCTTAACCTCAAGGGGAATGCCTTCATTGTTTCAATACATAGCATAATGATATTAGTGGTCTTTTCACATGTGCCATTTATCCTACAGAGAAAGTTGCCATCTCTCCTTATTTTACCAAGTGATTTTATCATAAAATAGCATTGAATTTTGACAAATTCCTTTTCTACATCAATTGATATGATGTAGAAATTGTAATTTTTCCTCCATGTATTAATGTGGTGTATTACTTTGAATTTGTTTCTTATGTTGAACCAACCTTACATTCCTGGGTTAAATCTAAGAGGGACAGGGTGTGTAATCTTTTTAACATGCAGTTAGATTCAATTTGCTAGAATTTCTTGATGATTTTTGCAGCTATATTCCTAATGGAAATTGGCTTATAGTTTTTTGTGCCACTTCTCAGTTACAAGTAAATCCCATGTTATGGGATCCAGACATGGCCCCCAATTAGTATTCCACAGAGGCAGTTGGGGCTGATGCACAAAGATATCCAAAGGTTTTAATTATGGTGCACCCACTGTGGGACCCTCACTTGCATGTGCATGGACCAATACTGTGGGGCATACAAACTACCCTGCAAATCTAGGGAAGGAGAGAGGCCCAGGACAACAAACTTGTTCTAGTTTCCCTACCACTCTCAGTTTTGTTTTGTTTTTTCTTTCTATTTCACATTTCTTCCATCATTGTCTAGCCTTAATTGTCTTCTAAAGTTTGGGGAAAGTTAATTCTGGCAAATTCTACCCATTTTCATTTGATCTAGGGGGGGCTGTGGGCCATATGTGTCCTACTCCAGAATCTTACTCATGTCACCTCCTACTCATCAGTACTTGCATCATGTTCACTCTTTCCTTAGAGTTCTTAGCATATTATTTAAAGTTATTTTAAAATTTTTATCTGATAATTCCAACATCTCTGAGAAACCAGAGTCTGGGTGTGATATTGACCTGATCTTTAGATTGCTTTAACTTTTAGCATGCCTTGTGAGTTATTTTTGAAAGCCACACATGGCATATCAGGCAAGGGCAACTGAGGTAAACAGACATTTAGCATTAGGTCCATGTTTATTTGGTTAGGAGTTAGGCTCTTTTGTTTCCTGTAGCTGCAAGTTTCAGGGGCTAAGGAAAACAAACATTTTGTTAAGGAAAACAAAATATCTTTTCAATTTTAAATAGCTATTTATCCCTTCCTGCTGGTGGACGTGCAATGGGATTTTTCCACCATCTTTAAAATGACAAGCTGTAGGGACTTGTGGAGGCAAAGTGTAAATTCTGTGGGGGTCTCCTAACCATGAGCCTTCAGAAATTTTTATCTCTCAAGGGAGTTCAGACTCAATCGTCATCAATTAGTCAGGTCAAGTAAGTAAATTGTAAATAATGGGAAATTTAATATGTTCCCTTTAAGTACTTCTACCTGTTGTTGCTCCTGATAAACTAAATTTCTGTATCTGCTTTTCTTACCAATTTTAATGTAGTAATTTGTCCTGTGACCTCAATTTCTGACAAATCTAAGAGGAGTTGATTTTATATATTTTAGCTTGCCTCCAGACAGAAGTGACTATTTCCAAATTCTACCTACTGGGCTAAAAACTGGCAGTTTTGGCCAAAGGAAAACACTGAACATATTTTGCTATCAAACTTTGGCTTGTCCCAATAAAGATATATGTGTCTTCATTGTATAATTATCAGAGAGATTAAAAATGATGTTCTGAAAGTTTTTGGTTTGGATCTCAAATACTCACTTAAGATTTAGGTGTTAAAAGATTGTTTTGATTACTTTTTTTGATTAGATTGTATCAGTGAATTCAAAAGACAAGCACCACTGGTGGGAAAAGAGTGATTTTTATTGACGAAATGATATTTTCACTCTTAAGCAGTGGTGAAATGAGCAGACATTGAAACTAAATCAAGTACAGCAGAGGTGACTTGAAAGAAAATCATTTTTATCATGTACCTTGTTAATAAGGAGTAAATTGGAAAACAATAGCAAATGCAAAGTCATTCCTCATACATAGAGGGTAAAAGCAGAGATAGAAACTAAAGCCAATATCCCAGCATTATAGAAACCTTGAAATATGGATGACCTTTTAAAATTGTGGAGAATCTGTATCCTGTAGCCAGTTGTAGGTTTTTCTCTGAGCTATAATTTTGTCTTTCCTGATCCTTCATTACACTCTCTGTAAACATGATCATGTAGTCTCAGTAAATTTTTGGGAGTTTCAAAAGAGGTATAATCAATATAAGTAATTGAAAAGTAGAAAGGAAAGAATTTAATAAAGAAATAAAATCAATGGTGTTGAGACAAAGAGTGCAGAGATGTGTCCAGGGTCCTGGATGGATCTGGATGTGGGAGGGCATGTGGGCTAGTGAGTTAACCAGAGGATACTCCTTCCCAGGGATTTCAGAGGAGAATTAATTTCATAATGAGTTCAGGGGAATTTCTATGAAAAATGTGAAAATATATGAAGCCATCAAACCCTGAAGAGATCAATTCTAATTATCATAAAAGAAAATCAACATATATATGACTAAAAACAGCAATATGAGTAAATTAGTAAATGTTTAATGTGATATTATTCAAACAGTCAAAAGCATATAGATGACAGTTTATCTGTATAAATGGCTGCACAGGAAAACTCATTAGTAATTTATTTGGAAATATTCTAAGTAATATTAGCTAAAAAGAAGCCATTTTCTAGTCACATTTCTTACTATTAAAAAAATGGACTGACACACAGCATTCTTTTCACTTTGATTCAATGCCAAAAATGTACATTATGATGAACCAGGTTTTCTTAAATATATTTTTCACTGCCACTTTTACAACTTAGTTCCTCAAACTGTAGATGATGGGATTCAGCATGGTAATACCAAGAGTGTAAAGTATAGACACTATCATATCATTGTCTGAATCATAGCTGGAACTTGGCTTCACATACATGAAGAGGATTGCCCCATGGTAAATTGATACTCCAGTTAGGTGAGAGCCACAGGTGGAAAAGGCTTTTCTCCTCCCTTCAGCAGAATGCGTCTTCAGAATGGCCATCAGAATGAAAGCATAGAAGATCAGGACTATGGAAATAGTAACTATCTCAATAGAGCCTGCAAAGTAAAAAAGTAGAAGGTCGCTGATGTGAGTGCCAGAACAAAAAATAGCAAGGAGTGGAGGGATTTCACACAACACATTTTGAATTTCATTGAATTCACAGGATAGTCTAAAAGTGGCCACAGTGTGTAAAGTACCATGCAAAAAGCCACCAACACAGGAAGCAATGATGAGCAGCATATAGACTCGGGTGACATGTTAACTGAATATAACAGTAGGTTGTAGATTGCTACATAGTGATCATAAGTCATTGCAGCCAAGAAAAAACATTCTGTGGTTCCTAATGAAACAATGAGAAAAACCTGTGTTGCACATCCAAGAAATGAAATAGCTTTACTCTCTCCCAGGAAATTGATCAACATTTTGGGGGTGACAACTGAAGAATAGTGGGCATCCAGGAATGACAACACACTCTGAAAATAGTACATGGGGTTGTGGAGACGGGCATCCTCAATGACCGACAAAACCAGTCCCAAATTTCCAATCAGAGTGAAAAGATATGTTGCCAGAAATAAAAATAGGGAGACCTCCAGCTCAATATTATCTGTGAAGTCCATCAATATAAACAGACACAATACATGTTACTCATAGAGAACGCACATGTAAAGAAAATAATTTCTAATGTAGTTTGAATTGCGATATTAATGAAAGAACATAAATAATCAATTAATAATATAAGTATGTATTAATGTATTGTGCATGATAAATATATATATATTTCTATTAATAATAAACCTCATTCTCTCTCTCAACTATACATTCTCTCTTCTCTCTCACTTTCTCTTTCTCTCCCATTAACACTATAGTGAAAGGAAATAAAGATATTCAAATACGTTTTGAAAAATGTACCAGTAGGTAGTCTAAAAAAGAAATTCATTACAAAATATACCTAACTGACATACACAAGAGAAATTTCAGGTACATCACAGCTCTGACCTTTACTTCCCTACCATCCATGAGAAAAGACAACAATCTTGAAAGAGTAAGAACATTAAATTTGGCCTCTAAGACCCTGTATTAAAATCTCTGGTTTAAGGCATAGTGATAGTGTGAGCTTGCAAAAGAAACTCCATCATTCCAACTAAAAGAATAATAAAATGGAACAAAACTTTCAGGCTCAAATGGTTCAACTACATGAACAAGGTGTCATGGCACAATATTTATTTATGAGCTGCATTAAATTATTTTGTGACAATTGAAATATGGCAAGTTTTATTTATGTGAAACACAATTAATGGAGAGTTACAAAAATCAATTTTATCATTTAAACATTGGACAATAGTTGGACTCCAAATCATAAGCTAAGTCCTTCTTCTTTTAATTATACATCGTTTTGTTATATGACACTACTATACATAAAATAAATTAAATACTTAAAATGAATTCTATTGAGATTAAACCCCAAAAATCTCATTATTCTGTGTTTTAAGGTGTCATAAAAATTCATGTATTTCACTATATTCTGCCTCTGCTCTTCAGCAAATAGTAGTGGTTTTTCCCTTTAACGTCCCTGAAAATCTTGCTGATAGAATTTCCTGACAACTGTTGATGTCTCTGATTCTGTCTATAGATTAGAAAGGGAATTATGAATGAAGGCATACCATATAAAATGATGTACCATTAGAGAAATTATCTATTTCACTACATGGAATGGAGACATGATAGAGAAAAGTTGACATTTAGTAACTTCATCAAGCTGATCTTGACACTAGCATTACTGTTAATTAATATTAGATGATATTAGACTGGCTGTGTTTAGGTGGGGCTGATTTTCCTGTAACAAATGAAAGATAGAAAGAAAACATATATATAGATCTTGAAGTTTAAGAAAAACACATACATAATGCTTTTGGAAGACTCAAAACCATTTCCTCAACTCTCAAATAGTCTGAAAACATAAAGTAACAAATACCCATGAGAACATTACAAACATCAAACTTCAGAAGAAGGAAAGCTATGATAGCAGCTACAATGTGTTATTAAGTGGCTACTAAAGGATGGGAATTTTGTGTCCATTTTCTTGCATAATCAACATTGGTATTTGTAAGCTCAAAATATTAAAGTCCTTGTATATATGAGGAAACTCATGCCCTCTTAGAAATACAACATAACAAAGTTCACATAGTTATTTACAGAGCCAGGATTCAAGCCCAGATTTTTCTGATGGACACCACACTATAAGCTATTTCCTCTCAACCATATTGTAATACCATTGTGAATGCCTAAATTCTGGAGTCATTGCTTTGGAAGAATGCAAAATTACATTTTCAGCTATTTTTATGCATTTTTAACACAATCAAGCTTACAAAAAGCACGCAAATAAACATGAAATTAAAGACAAAACAACTGAAGAGTGTTCTAGATCATTTAGCTAACTAGTAAAATATAATTTAAACATACCTTGTGGTTTATTGTTGAAAGTGAGGCTGGATGTATCTGGTAGGGGCAACTGAGGTAAACAGAATTTAGCATGAGGTCTCATATTCATCTGGCTAGGAGTTAGACTGTTTTATTGTTTCCTCAAGCTGTAAGTTTCAGTGGTTAAATTTCTTCTGTTGTCCTTGTTCGTGTTTCTTCTTTAGGTTTCTGTAGGGAATTCCTTAGTAAATTAGATATGAGCATGAAATTTTGAACAGTTGCAACCCATTCTTACATATGGTAATGCTATTAATGTGGCATTAAGATGTGGGGAGAGGTCAATGTTCTATAATCCTATGATAAGGTCGGAGTCTCTTAGTGAGCCTTCATATCTAGACTGTGACCTTCCCAAATGTTTATCACTTTTTTTCCCCACCCAATTGGTGATACAGTAGTGTCCGAATGGCCTGGAGCTGGTTTCCTCTCTTTCCTGAGAGATGTTAGGCTCTTGCAAATCCAGTTTGGTTAGAATCTGATAAAATAGTATCCTTTAAGGGCAGGTATTTGTTAGGGAGAACAGAATGTTTTGGAAATCATTTAAATGGCTACATTTCCTTCCTGTGACAGAAACACAAAGAAATTTTTCTGTGTTATTTATGTACACTGAGAAGGTGTCAATGCTCCTGGAGGAAAAACTCAAGAAAGTGTGTGTCCAGCTAAGGCTGGACCTCTTGGTGCTTTTAAAAAAAAATGTCTCAAATTAATCCACACTCAATCTTCAACCATTAGTCAGATACATTTATTAAATTGTAATTGAAGTGAAATTTAATAGTCCACTTTAAGGACTCCTATGTGGTGCTGGCTCCAGGGGAGCTTCTACTCCCAATGAAAAAAACTAGGAACCAAAGTAAATACAGCAGTATAAATAAGGCAGAAACAGATGATGTGAAATAAGAATCTTTCCATTATGCTTTGCTCACTAGGAATAAATTTGAGGATCAACAGCAAAACAAAGTTATTCCTCATACACAGAAGGTAATGGTTGAGATACAAACTAAATCCAATACTCCAGCATCATAGGAACCCTGAAAAATGGACTGCGTTTTCAGATTCTGGAGCATCTCTACCCTAGAACCAGGTATAGGTATTTCTCTAAGCTATAATTTTATCTGTCTTTGCTGATCCTAAAGTACATTCTCTTTAAATATTATAACGCAGTGTCAGAATATTTTTTGGAGTTACAGAATAGATATAATCAACATATGCACTTGGAAAGCAGAAAGGAAAGAATTTAATAGAGGAATAAAAATCTGTGGTGTTGAGCCAAAGAGTATAAAAGACACATCCAGAGGCCTGGAGGGATCTGGATGTGGAAGGGCACATGGAGCAAGTGAGTTAATTACAAGGAGGTCCTTCCAAGGGATGTCAGAAGGAGAATTAACTTCATAATGTGTGCAGAGGAATTACTTTGAAATATGGGAGAATATATGGAAGCCATGAAATTCTGAAGATATCAATTGTAATTATAACTGAAAATCAAATTACACAATGACTAAGAAGAGCAATATATGTACATCAGTGAATGTTTAATATGGATATGTTCAAAGGTAGTCATAAGCATATTGATGAAACAGCTTCTCTACATATACAAAATGTTGCAAAAGAGGGTTCCTTAATGATTTATTTGATAGCATTTAAGCTATATTAACTAAAAAGAAGCCATTATCTTTCCTATTTCCTGATAATAAAGATATGAACTGACTCCCAGCTTTCTTTACAACTTGACTCAATGACAAAAATGTACTTTATTTATGAACCAATTTTTATCAAACACATTTTCATGGCCTTTTTTACATCTTTGTTCCTCAAACTGTAGATGACATGATTGAACATGGTAATCACAATTGTGTAAAATATAGACAGTATCATATCATGACCTAAACCATAGCTGAAAATTGGTCTCACATACATGAAGAAGATTGTTCCATGGTAAATTGACACTCCAGTTAGGTGAGAGCCACTGGTAGAAAAGACTTTTCCCCTTCCTTTGGCAGAACGCATCCTCAGAACGGCCAAAAGAATGAAACCATAGGAGATCAGGGCTATCAATATAGTAATTATCTCAATAGAGCCCACTAAGTAGAAGAGGAGAAGCTGGTTGATGTCAGTGTCAGAACAAGAAACACGAGGAGTGGAGGGATGTGACAAAACACATGCTCAATTTCATTGGATGCACAGAAGGATAGGCTAAAAGTAGCCACTGTGTGTAAAGTACCATGCAAAAAGCTGCCAACATAGGAAGCAATGATGAGCAGCACATAGACTTGAGGTTACATGTTAACTGAATACAGCAGTGGATTGTAGATTGCTGCATAGAGATCATAAGCCATTGCAGCCAAGAGAAAGCATTCTGTGGTCCCAAAGGTAACAGCTAGAAACATCTGTGTTGCACAGTCAAGAAACGAAATAGCTTTACTCTCTGCCAAGAAAATGACAAATATTTTGGGGGTAACAACTGAAGAATAACAGGCATCCAGGAATGACAACACACTCAGAAAATAGTACATAGGGTTATGGAGCTGGGCATCTTCAATAACCAAAAAAACCAGTCCCAAATTTCCAATCAGAGTAAAAAGATAGGTTGCTAGAAATAATAAAAAATAAGAAGACCACCAGATCAATATTATCTGTGAAGCCCATCAATATAAACATGGTGACTTCAGTCACATTTAATGGAATCAGGTATGTATCCAAATCTGATGGTACCTCTGACATCTCAGTTTATTTGTATAGTTCTGTAAGACAGTATCTGGTGAAATAGAGTTCACCCAATTATATCCCCTTGTTTATTTCTTAGAAGGACGTATGATAAACTAGGCAGTGATTGGATAGGCATTGATGAAGAAATTGGGCCCATGTGGATTCAGTTCCCTGTATAAATAAAAGGAAGACATGGTTTCATTCCTTTGTTACCTATATTTGTCATGTTAAAAAATAGGTCAAGTGGATTGTTTTCTGTTAAAATTTGAACTATCTTTCCTTATATTATCTCTTCTTAAAATTCACAAAGAACACTGAATATCAGGGTTTCTTTATCCAAATATAGAGTAGAGTATAAGACCTGAGTAGTTCAAATATTGCTACAATGTGCATTAAATACCTTTCTTTATTAATCATAAATATAGGTGGGAACAACCACATTTACCTCACAAGATTGTGTTAAATTTAAAAGAGAAAAACAGGGTAAAAGATATGTATTTTAAAAATGTTCTGAGATGACTAATACTGGGGCTAACTAGACTTACATTCAACTGCCTTACAGGGTAACCTATGCACACCAAGCCATTTTATGTGTTCTTTCCTGGCAATGATACTGTTTCATTAGTTCCTCTGGAGAAGTTGTGAACAGAGAGTAGAAGTTATTCTGGAAGAATATGTACCTTCTATGCCATCAAAAACAGTTCAATATTTTTTTATGTTTTTTTCAGTGTGTTTTAAGTGTGTTGTCCATTTTTGGCCTCTCAAGTTAGTATTGTAACTTTGTAATTTTTTTCAAATGTTAACAATACCTGTGTAAGGTATTTCTTTATGCATTTGCTCATTATTTCCGCAAAGTCCTTGAATGGATTTTGCAGACATACTTCTATCAATAATAAATCATGGCTATACTGTTAATGTGTTATTATGGCTAATGGAACTTCTAAAATAACTATAAAATAATATGACCCAATAGTCATCAATGTATTGATTGTAAAAGCTATTGTCATTGCTTTACTACAAATGGTATTCTAATTTTAGTTTTTTCCCTGTACCATAGGAGTATTTCTTTATTGGAGTATGAAGAAAGTAAAGTGTATGACAAAAAAAAAAAAAGATTAAACACACAAAAAACCAAAAACAAAACATGAAAGAGAAAGAGGAACCTGCATCTAAACTGACTATCTCAGTGATTGAAACACAATGCTGGATCCAACATAATTAAGCATTGGATTCTAGCATAATGATATTTGTTTTTCTTTCTGTATGATATAGACTGAAGCATTTGACTTATCCTTAAGTAAGTAGCAACTGTATTTTCCAGGATTTAATGGAATGAAATCTCTCCATGCTTTGGTCTGTGCTACATTCAGTGACTTATAAATGATTTATATTCAAGATAAAAAACATACAGCAGTTTTGTCAAGTTGAGATTCCCTACATCAAGAAGAAAATGAGGAAATCAGTTTAAAACTACAGATGGAAGGTGAAGAAAGAGCTACATAATTATTTGCCATGCAAGGTTATTACAGATCCATATGGAAGATGGTGGGAAAAAAACAACACCATAAATATGGGGCTAGAGAACAAAAAACAATCATTTCATCTGTAGGGAATTCAAGAGAAAAAAAATATTATTAAGGTAATTTCTGATTTCTCTGCAAATCCAGACATATCATATATTACTAATAGAGAACACATATACAAGCACATATGCATAAGTATAATAATTTCTAATGTAATTTTATAGTTATATTAATAACATAATATAATCTTTTAATTATAAATATGTATTAATGCATTGTGCATCATAAAAATATATTTATATTAACAATAATCCTCATTTTAACTCTGAACTCCACATTCACATTCATCTCTCTCTCTCTCTCTTTCTCTCTCCCCCATACTTCTATAGAAAAGGGAACTAAAAATAATCAAAAAAATTTGAAAAACATAACAATAGGTAGTCTAAAAAAGGACTTCATTACAAAGTATACTTGGATGACATAGATAGGAGTTATTTCAGCTACATTACAGGCCAAACCTTCTCTTCTATCTATAAGACAAGACAACAATTATGAAAAAGTGACAACATTATATTTGGCCTTTAAGACCCTGTATTAAAATCTTTGGTTTAAGACCTAGTGATAGTGTGAGCTAGGATAGGTAACGTCATCGTTCCAAATATAATAAAAGTGATCACAATTTTCAGAACTAAGTTGTTCAACTACATGAACATAGTAGTATGGCAGAGTACTTATTTATGAGCTTCATTAAATTATTTTGTATTAAATTAAATTTTTGATTCTATGTTTAGCATGCTTCAATTGAAATACAACATCCAAATTCTATTTATGTGAAACACAATTAATAGAGAGTTTTAAAATCAACTTTTATCATCACAGCATTGACCAATGAATGGGTCCCAAACCATATGCTAAATATTTCTTCTTTTAATTATATATGTGTTTGTTATAGGAAAGTAACTATATATTAAAATACATTCTATTGAGAGTAAACCCAATGAATCTCATCATTCTGTGCTTTAATGTGCCATAAAAGTTCATCCATTTAACTCCATTCTGGCTTTGCTATGTCAGTAAAGAGTGTGTTTTCTTTAGTTTTCCTGATAATCTTGCAGAAATAATTTCCTTACAAGTGTTGATTACTCTGATTCTATCTGTAGATTAAGAAATGTGTATTAATCAGCCAAAGGGGTGCTAATGTGAAATACCAAAAATGGGTTGGTCTTTATAAAGGGTATTTATTTGAGGTAGAAGTCCACAGACACCAGGCCAGAAAGTGTAAGTTTCTTCTCTCACCAAAGCCCACTGCCACATGTTGGAGCAAGACAGCTGCTGACGTTTGCCAGGGTTCAGGCTTCTTGGGTTCCTCTCTTCCCAGGGCGTTTCTCTCTGGGCTTAGCTCCTCTGGTTCCTCCACAAGGTCAGCTGTAGACTATCAGGTGAATGGCTCACTTCTCTTCTCCTGGGGCCTTCTTTCCAACATCAAAACTGCTTCTCAAAACCGGCTTCAACTCTGTTCTTTGCCTTGCCTTTTATATTCGATTCCCCACCCACCAAGGGGTGGGGCTCAAAGCCCTACACACGTGGCCCAGTTAATGCCCTAATCATAACTTAATCATGCCCAGATTAACAGATCAGTTTACAAGCATGATCCAAACTGCCCAACTGTAACAAAAAGGTATATGAATAAATATATATTTCATATTAAATGATGTCCCATAAAGAAATTATCTATTTCACTGCAAGGATTTGGAGAAATAATATGTAAAAAGTTGAGGTTTAGCTACTTCATCAAGCTGATCTTCAAACAGGTATTTCCAATAAGTAATATTGTGGTTATTAGACTCTTTATGCTTATGTGAAGGTGATTTTCCTGTAAGAGGAGATAAAGTTTAGAGAGAAAAAATATAGAAAGCTTGAATTTTAAAAAAATCATGATCATTTTGGAAACTCAAAACTATTTCCTCACTTCTCATATAGTGTAAAAAAATAAAGTAAGAAACATTCCATAAGAACGTTTTTTACAAACAATAAACTTGAGAAGAAGGAAAATTATGATAGCCATTACCAGTTATTAATTGGTTACTGAAGGTTGGGGTTTTTGAGTACTTTATCTTGTGTAATCTGCATAACAACCAGCAATTTTAAAATATTAGAGTTCTTGTAAAGATGAGAAATCTCATGCCCAGTTGAAAATGCAACATGACAAAGCTCACAAGGTTAGTTATTAACAGAGCCTAGATTCAAGCCCAGACTTCTGTGACTCCACACTCTAAACTATTTCCTCTTGTCCATATTGCAATACCATTATGACATGCCAAAATTCTGGCATCATTTCCTAGACAAAGGAGAAAATTTATCCTCACTTATATTTATTCTTTTTAAAGACAGAAAACTTTAAAAATGACATGAAATTAAAAACAAAAACACCAACTAAAGTGGTTTCTATATCAATTAGCTAACAAGTAAAATAAAATTTTAATTAATTTTTAATCCTTCATGAGAAAAAATGTATATAATTATGCTCAATGTGGCATATACTCAATGACTGGTTATAAACTTATTTTCTCCCCATTTAGTAAAGTGTCTTATTTCTGCTGCCCTTATTTTGACTATTAACTTCCATCAAGAAAATTAAAACAATTTCTCATTATAGCTCTATTTATGTATATTTATGTAACTGTGTAGGAAGCCCTTCTTGTGACTAAAAATTTAAAAACCTTTCCTTTTACCCGTGGAACTTAACTGCTAACTCAAAGTATCATCTGAATAGTGTTCATTTGGATTATTTTATAAGCTTTTTGAGTTATTCTTCAAGTCCACAGGGGATGCCCCAAGGAGAAATCACACTAACTCTCTTTTGGGACATAAAAGCACAAGTCATTTTTTTTCTCTGTAGGAAACATGAATGGTTCTACAAAAATGGACTATAGGATAAAACTGAATGTGTGGATGAACTTTGACCTCTAATAAAATTGACCCACCGTTAAAAAATATATGTGACATATTATTGGAAAAGAAATCTAATGATATAGAACATCATCCTTCCTCTGATTTTAATGACCTAAATGATATTGGGTTAATAACATAAGTTCTGTGATATCCAGTTTCTTCTACCTAGGAATACAAACTGCTTAATTTTCTAAAAATCAAGTAAGAATGTATATAACGAAATAAATCATATGAAAAAATATGTTACAGAATTTATAATTGTTTAATAGAAATTAGTTTATTTCACGTTTAAAATTTAAAGTGCTACACTTCAAGATAAATTTAAACTCAATAATTTTTTAGAGAGAAAGATGAATATACAAAATTATACTCTAATCTCAGGGAAAGAATATAGGTAACTGTAATGTATTATATGACAGGTCATTAGAATATTAGAGATCTGATAGAGTTAAAGTTCGTGCTTTTTGAGTAGTATAAAGTCTTTTCATTTCTTGAAGATTTTGTATACTAATCTATAGACTACTACGTGGGTATGTATATAGGAAACTCTAGAAAAGTTGTTTAAAATAAATGTAGGCCTTGACCTCATACCCAAAGATTTTAAGTTGGTTGATAGAGAATTCTGGCCATATAATTTGAATTAAAAAAAGAAAAAAAGAAAGAAAGATTATAATGGTAGGCAGACACTTGGAAACAGTTAATTCATTAATAAAATGCAATCCCAAATTGTTCTATAGTTTCAATGCAATGCCAATTAAAATTAAGCAAGAATTTTTGTAGTAATTGACAAGCTGATTCTACAATTTATGAGATAAAGCAAAGGAACTAAGTTACAACAGTTTAGAAAATGGATAAAGTTGGAAGACACATCTTATAATTTCAGAACTTATCTTAAAGCAAAAATAATCAAGAGAATGTGGTACTTGTGAAAAACTATTTACCTAGTTCAATGGAACAGAAAAGAGTTCAAAAATAGATTCACACATATACAGTCAATTGATTTTCAACAAAGATATAAGGATAATTCACGGAGAAATAAAGTCTTTTGAAAACCATGGGTATGAAAAACTTAAACAGCCTTTTGAGAGAAAAAAGGTACTTTGATTCACTATTTTCACCTTATATAAAACTTGTCTCAAGATGTAACTTAGACATTCATTTTAATTTTACAGCTTATATTAGGTTAAAAGCTAATTTTACAGCTTATATTAGGTTAAAAGCTTAAGATTCTGAAGCCATGAAAATTTCCAAAGTAAGTCATCATCAGAGATGTTGTCACACTGAAGTTCAGCTGCTGGCCATCCTGGACTCCTTCCACATGGCAAGGCATGTGAAGGAATGTACTTCTCTTCAGGGTCTCATTGTCTCAGCTTCTGACTTCTCTCTCTGTGGCTTCCTCTCTCTAGGGTTCCTCTCTGAGTTCCTAGTTTCCTTCTCTCCTTTTCTGCTACTTTTTCTCCATGGGTATCTGCTTTCAGTCCTGTTTCTAAAGGATTCCAGCAAGAGGACCAAGACACACAACAGGCCACACCTTACTGAAGTAATCCAGTCAAAGGCCCCTGGGAATCTAGTCCAAATCAAAGGGGCCCACACAAAAAGATTAGCTTCAATGACATGATCTTATCTGGGATCCACAAAAAACTTCTAACTGTCAAAGCAGCTAAGTCCATGAAAATGTATTCAGCATCATTTTCATTAGAGAAATGCAAGTTTAAATCCACTGTGTGAACTCTTTCATTTGAAAACTTCCTTTCAGGGTTTCTGCTCTATTAAAATGACATTCTTTTATCAAACGTAATAATGAAATATTAAAATCTTTCCTATGGAAATTGACTCCAAAACTAGGAGACCTAGTCACACTATTTATATTCACACATTCTGGACATTTTATGTATTTCAGTTTGGATGGAAAAAATAAAAGGTAAAAGATGGAAATGAAATCACAAACTGTTATTTATTTTTGGTAAATGCTATGACTGAGTACACAGAAAAGAGTACAGATTTACAGAGTTTAATAAATTTTCTGGATAGTAAATAAATTTAGAAAAATAAATTTTAGATCTATATTACAGCAATAAACAATTAGAAAATAAGATTGAAGGAAAGTTAATATAATAAAAATAGTTTGTAAAAAGAAACCCAACATAAGAATAACTTTAACAAAAAAATTCTAAATCCTCTTTAATGATAAATAAATAAAAACATTTTCTCAAAAAAGCTAAATAAATGGAAATGTATTTAAAATATGTTCATAAAATTGGAAATTTTATATTGTAATAATGCCCAGTATCCTAGTTTGATCTACAGATTCAATAAAACCCAAATATAAATCCTTCCTTTCTCCTTCCATTTCTGACTTCTTCCCTTTCTTCCTTCTTTTAAAACTTGAGAAAGTGGAGAATTTATTTAGAAAGGCAAAACACAAAAATTAGCAATGATAATCTTAAAGAAAAAGAAAAAATGTTACAGGAATTACAGGACCAGATATCACAACTGATTATGAAATCACAGTAATTAAGAAAATATGCCAGACACTGCCCCTGCACTCAGGGGACTGTTGCTGCTCGCTTGGAGAATGTGGCAGAGCTCTCCAGGCTGGGAATTCAGTATTCCCTCATTTATTGAGTGATTGCCTGTCCACCATGACCATGTCCATCCCTCAATCATTTGAACAATTTTATGTATCTTTCATGTATATTCAGATGAACTTACTCCCATGAATCTCCCATCCCAGACATCCCCCACCAATGATCCTCTGCAGTCCCCATTGTAACCCTACTGTGATCTAAAACTTCCTTGAAGATGAAGCCCATATAAAAACCAAATACAATTAATAGGAAAATGAAATAATAATGATAAGCTTAAATGCAAGAGATAAAAATACAAGGAAACTC
>JAQZBX010005543.1:0-56069 GCA_029593785.1 Cabassous unicinctus
AAATATGAGAGCGGTATTTGAATTACTGATCTTGCCAGGGAATATGGCATGCCTAGAACAATGGTCCCCACCACTATTAGGAATAAAGAAGCAATAAGAAAGACTGAATTTTGCAAAAGGAGTTAAAGCAGTAACAAAGTAGTGTTCCCAAACACTCAAGGAAGTTGAAAAGCTGTTGTTAATTTGGATAATGGAGAAGTAGTTAGCGGGGGCAAGGACAGTGTATCAGAAGCCATGATATGTGAAAAAGTAAAAGTGTCACATGCCGATCTTTTGAAAAACAAACCGGAACTGAGTGATGAGAGTGTTGACGTTTTTAAGGTCAGCCATGGCTGGTTTGATAATTTTAAAAAGAGGACCGGCATCCATAGTGTCACAAGGCATGGCCAGGCAGCGTATGCTAATAAAAAGGTTGCTGATGAATTTGTCCGTGATTTTCAAGACTATGTAGAGGCTGAGGGTTTTATTTCCCACCAAATTTTTAACTGTGATGAGACTGGAGTTTTTTGGAAAAAAATGCTGAGTAGAACTTACATAATAAAAGAGAAGGCATTAATTACCAGGCTACAAACCAATGAAGGACAGACTCACTCTATTGTTGTATGGGATGGCTACTGGGGACTTAAAACTCAAGCCTCTACTAGCCTACCATAGTGAAAACCCACAAGTTTTCAAGAAGCATAATGTCATAAAAAGCAAATTCCGTGTGATTTAGAAGGCAAACAGCAAAGCTTGGGTACGAGGCAATTTTTCACCGAGTGGGTAAATGAAGTGTTTGGTCCCTCAGTGAAAAAAATATTTGCTGGAGAAAGATTTGCCTCTTAAAACTCTCCTACTTTTGGACAATGCACCTGCCCACCCTTCAGGCTTGGAGAATTACATACTGGAGGAGTTCAGCTTCATCATTGTAAGGTTTTTGTCTTCCCAACACTATTCTTCTCATCTAGCCCATGGACTAGCTGGTCATTTCAAACTTCAAACAGTTGTACACCAAGGCGCTTTCCAGAGGTGCTTTGAGATCACCTCTGACACCCAGTTGACTGTCACACAATTCCGGAAGGAGCTTTTCAATATCCTGCACTGCCTTAACCTTATTGATAAGCCCTTATAGGACAATGAATTTGGCGTGGAAGAATTTGTGGCCAGAAGCTGTGACTCAGAGAGACTTTGAGGGGTTTGAGGCTGACCTCAAGCCTGCAGGTACAGAGGGTACCGTTGTGCAGCATATTGTATCTCTGGGCCAATCCATGGGTCTGGAGGTCGATGCTGCTGATGTTGAGGAGTCAGTGGAGGAACATTGTGAAGAGCTCAGCACTGCGGAGCTGCAGGAAGTACAGAAGGAGCAGCAGCAAGAGGTGGCTGAAGAGATTTCTTCAGGTGAGGAGGAGATAAGGGAGGTTGCCCCCAGTTTCTTGATAAAAGAAATGTGTGCAAAATGGACAGAAATTCAAAACTTTGTGGAAAAGTACCACCCGGACAAAGCTCTGACAAGCAGAAATGTGAATTTATTGAATGACCAAACAATTTCACACTTTTGAGGAATTCTGAAAAGAGGACAGAAGCAGTCCTCATTGGATAAGTTTTTAGTGAAGGTGACAAAAAGTGTGTCAGAGCCTGTGGTATAAGTTGAAAAAGGCAGAAAAATGAAAGAACACCTGAAGTGCAAGAGCCTGATGTTCATTTAGACAAAATAAATAAAACAGATGTGAAACCCCTCTGGTCAGAATAACCCCTTAGTTGTTTTTGCCATTGACTCCTATGATGGATGTTACCAGAATGATGATGTTCTGGACTGGACAAGTAGCTGCCTGTGAAATTGAGCTGCATCCATCATATATATATTAATTGATTCATTAATGTGAATTACATACAGCTTTTATTCTTCTTCTTGCTGTGTTTAGACTTGTCACTAATGAAATAAAAATGCCTTGTTTTAAAAAGCTGGGTAGAGATTGCCTTAAGCACAAGCAAGCAGTCTGGAAAACCTTGAGCAAGTACTTTTCCCATTTTTTCCATTTAAAAAAATAATATTGAATATAAAACCCCAGTTACGAAATCAGATATGTTATGGATTTACATGGTTTTCTGCAGCACTGTTTCTAAGTGAATCATGACATTGTGCTTGATACCTTTAAAATGAAGTACTAAGCATGCAACAAACTGTTCTTGTGGACTTCTCATCAGGCAATAAATCCACTGCTTCCTGGGTGTCTATTATGTGCTTAGCATGTGTAGGACAAGAGAAGCATGTCCTTTTTTATTGGAATAAATAGGCTGTGAAAAATTGAAATGCAAGGCAACAAAATCCCTATGTTTTGTGAGTAATATAGCCATTTATCATCTTAAGGATGCAATAAAATAAAAGAGAAAAAATTAAACTTTTTTGTGTACAAATGAAAATTCCTCACATTTTGGGATTATTTTATCCTATTAACAATCCTGTGACAACTTAAAATCTAAATATTTGAAGGATATTTTTAGTTTTATTTAAATTTTATGCAGTTTACAAATAGGTTTTAAATTTTATTAACAAAATACGAGGCAACGAAATAGCATTAAACTCCAACTGTGTAGAATCAACACAGCTTATAAACAATTTGCTTTGCTTGAATAAGAGTGAGGTTTTGGTGTGACGTTAAGGTGAAGTTTGTCTTTCCTGATCACGTTCATGTACATTCTCTAATATTACTTAAGTCTTTATTAAGAGAAAATAATTACACAAACTTCACTATAATTTGCACATCTCCCCCAAATTCATCTACCCATTCTGTCATTTATTCGAGAGCTCTTTATCCACTTGTAGTCATTTTTCTAGGTACTGAGGTTAAATGAACTTCTGTGTAAATTGGTTGGAAACTTTGGATTAAGTTGGAACTAAGAAAGTTAAGCATGGTTGAGGTTGGGTTGCTATTTTTATATCATTTGAAAAGTTTCCTGTAAAGTAAAGAGGCTATACATCTTTATATGCAGATACATCTTTGCTATATACACTACATAATACATTTAGTTTGTCATGGGTGGATATTAACTGATTTCAGTTCTCTTAGAATTAGAAGAGTAAACTATACATGTTTCCTAATTTTTAGGATAATATGACAACATATGTTCTCTTAGTCTATAAAAGAGATACTCATTAAAAAATGGATTGGAGGCATTATTTTTTCTTCTAAATGGAAATTCAATTAATATATTGGGGAAGTAAAGTTCTAGCAAAACAAGAACAACAGTAAAATCACAATCTGATCCCAATCCCCAGGAAAAACTAACCAACAGGGAAAATTCCCTCCCTTCTACATTAGGTTGAACCTGGGTCCATATGTTCAAACTGAGTTCATTTTAGCTTATGGAAGTTCTTTGAAGCTTAGAAATTATTTATAGGGGTTTATGATCAGGATGTAGGTATATTTGTTGCAACTCAATCAGAAAAAATAATTGGAGTAATTATATTGGATGTTTGTTTTTAACAAATCAATTTTAGTGATACATATTAACAAAGCAAACAATTCATCCAATGTGTACAATCAGTGGTATTAGGTATAATCACATAGCTGTGCATTCATCACTTCAATCATTATTAGAGCATTTTCATTATTTCAAAAATAATAATAATAAAAGACAGACAAACAAATAATATATTGGATGTTGAACAGCACATAACTTAATAATACATGAGTTATGGTTATCCTAATAATTATCTTCATATTTTTTAGTAATTATTATTAGAAGAATGCCAATCAGTTGTTCTGGATATTTAAACAGAACTTGGATTGGGGCAAACACGCAAAAAATAATCTTTTGTTAGACCCAAGGAAGAACTACTTGGCTTCAGCAATAGGACAACTTGTGAAAAAGCATTGCATAATCAGCCCTAAAGTTGTCTTTGAATGTTTTACGTATGAACCAAATGATGTATTAAGCTCTTTCCAATATCCAATTATGTAAAATGTTTTTTAAGGACAAGCCTAGTTATTGAAATACATGGGAACCAGGAGCTAGTGTCATTATTTGAAAGATTTTTTTTTGCGGTAATAAAATCTAAATATTAAGAAGAGCTTAATAACACATTCGTCCTAAACATCATGCTTAGGGTTAAAAACGGTCTCTAGACTTAAAGAATTTAAATGATTCCAAGGACATGACAGTAAAAGGTTCATCATGAATCTGTGTGCTTTTCTTTTCATAGACATTCATTCTGTTTGGTGTGGATTATTATGAAAGATACATTAGCTTCTGAGAAGAGGAGACCCCCTGCATATTGCGGAAAATGAATCATTACAATTTTTAATGAAATTCATTGCAATTTTTATTTCCTCAGCAATATCAAATAGATACATTTATATATTTCTGGATTATACATATACCCTTCTTACCAGTAAAAATAAGAAAAAAATGTATCTTAAATTCATTTTAAGTTGCTCTTTATCGATAGAAAATATTTGTTAATAAAAAGGAAAGCATCATAAAAATATGAAGATCCTCATTATAAGTATAGTGTAAAGTTCCTTGTCCTTGAAGAAGAGAATCTCTTTCATACTGTCTGCCTATCTACTGATGAATCTGTCTAGTTATCAATTAATCTATCATATATAATATAGGTGATACTATGCCCTAAATAACGTACACAGATAGCTATGCACCTTAGCTATGGGAGTTACTTTGAGAGTTGAGAAAAATGAGAAGTTGCTGTGGACATGGACAGTAACAGAAGATTTCAAAGCAGAAGTAATATTGGAGCTTGGGCATGAAAGTTATAATGAGAATTGAAGTAAACTAAAGGTTGAAATTCTAGAGTTCTTGATCTCTTGTCCTGGTTCTGTTATTTAGTTATGTGATATTGCACAAGCCACTAAGTATCTCTAAATTCAAACTTCTTCATCTATAAGTAGTGAACAATTAACATTCTTATTCCTTGTATGTCTATAGCTATAGCCACATTACATGGTGATATTATTTAGTTACAGTTTAATGTAGACTTTAAAAAGTTATGGAAGATATGGAGATTTTAAAAGGTTAAATACTTTCCCCCAATTTAAAAGATATTTAATGGTATTCAAACCCAGGACTTTTTGGTTTCAACTCAACCTTGTTTTTTTTTCCCAACAACACCTTGCTTGTCCTTCTGCCAAGACTAGTCTGAGAATTAAATGAAATAAACCATAAACTGTTAACAAAAATCCGAGGTATTGCCACTATGAAATGATGATGATGATGATTTTGCATCAGGGCAAGGGGTGCATTACAATCAATGAAAATGCAATTGTGGAGATCTAACAACTCATCATATGTTCATTATAAAGTTCTACCAGTAAGCAAATAAATAATACATTCCTATTTTTCTGTTATGGATTTTATTATTTAACAACTTGTTGCTGTCAACTTATTATTAGAGTGTTGTGCCTCTAGGAATTTCTAGAAATGTTCCTCTAGTTTATCAAAAGTGTGCATCATCTCCTTGAAAGACCTTTTTACATAGATCCTGGCTATCAACACAAAATGCTTTAGAGTTAGTGATTTCTTTTGCTAATGAGATTCCCAGTTAACTTTTAAAGATGCCATATACCTTGAGCTGTGAACAGCCTCTTAAACATCAGAATGCAGAACAAGCCTGCTAATAGCACAATGTTTACTACTGCCGAATCTCAAATCAATCACTAAAGAGTCCAAAAGGAAGGCCAATTATAAACATTTCTAAAAGGTACTGGTAGCTACCATTTGTTTTTGGATAGAAGTATTTAAAACTTTAATTGAGTTTCTGCTAGAGTTTGGGAGACAAATCCAGATTTATTGTTCTAGGGTATTGTGTACAGTATTCTTAGTAAGAATGTTTTCTTGGGCTCTAAGATTTCAGAAAACTAGAAAAACAGTCTTTATGCTTTCAATAACTTTTCCAGAGTTTGTTTGGATTAATTCTAAACGGCCCATTGAAAACTGAGTAAAAGAATAGTTAATGTGAGAGCCCTTTAATCAGTGAGCTAAATCTACCATGCTCTTTTGTACATGTCGTTTGCATTGCTGGAGAAATCTTCATTTAGTGATGCGTCTCCGAGTGGAAAAGGTCTTTTGTCACTTTAAGTGAACCCCGTTTCTGATCCATTCCTGGTGGGTTGGTTGAAGGCAGGAAAGATGTTTACAAGTAGCTCAGCTCTCCTTGATCAGTTGTAGATCCAGGAATGATGAGGCAAATCTAGGAACTATCTAATCACAGAACTGAATGATAGATTCTCTCATCTTGGGTTTCATACCTGGTCCACAGTGACCTTCTCTTGAATTATGACCAAGATATGCCACGTTCTAAAGAATGAATTTGATTCCATATTTTAAAATGATTACCTAAAGACACTTTTGTCTAAACATTCCCTTGAAAATTTATTCCTGGATTAGTTTACCTGTTGGTGGGAGCCCATAGACCACCTAGGAAGCTCCCTTATGAGGACATGACTTGTCATGCAGGCTAATGGACACCCTGAATATTTTCAGTAATGCAAATAGTATATAGCATTTTTACAGCAAAATTATATTTCCGTCATCACCTAATTCAGAAAAACAATTGCTTTCAAATGATGAAATATTGCTATCTCCTTAAAGCAATTTGAAAAATTGCATTGAAGTCAATTTTTTGTTCTTTTTAAACCTATGGGTTTAGGTAGTAGTTGTAGAAAATTGCTCTAAGGAAGGTGTGTCATAAAAATTGTCTTTTCTGAAAAGATGCTCAATCTTTTTATGTTTCTCACACAGTGTATATGATAAATACATCTCCAGGAGAGATGGCATGTGAATCCCTATAGTCACAGAAGTTATATAAAATAGTATCAAATAGTGATACTGAAGTGGGCCAGTGGCTTTCTCTTCCTAAAGGGTTTCTCCCTCTCTTTTTCCCTTATTCCCTCCCTTTCCCTCTCTCTCCCTCCTTCTCCCTTTCTCTCTCTCTTTCTGTTTAAAGACCATAGGTAATAAATAAAATTAAGGCCAAGCGAAAAATAAACCAGCTTGTTCACATTTTTTAAGTGCAAATTATATTAGTAACTGGTGCTCTCTTTATAAAACATGAACAAAGCATATAATGAACAACAATTTCTTTTTTTTCTATAATTTTTTAGGTAGTTTTACTATTCATAGAATTTGGTATTTTTAATTATCCTACCCTTGGTAAGATACAGCATGAAAATCCCAATTATTTACGGGTTTTAGAGACCATCTAGTCTAGCCCCTTCATTTTATAGACTGAGAAGACAGAACCTATGGTGTGTAATATCCCCAAGGTGACCTTGGTACTTTATAACAGAGCTCATATGGAGGACCATTACTCCCAAAATTCTGTTTATAACTTCTGAGAGTGATATTGATTGACCTATTCTTATATTTGAAGAGTTCTATAATTTGGTTATAATATTGAACATTATAACATAGAGTCCATCTTGAGTGTGTCTCTTACCCACTATTCTTCCATTATTTTCTTAATTAAACATTTGCTCATCATTTAGACATTCTGATGCAGATCCAATTCACAAATACCTGGCCCTGGAGAATTATGGTGTTTAACAGCACACTTCAGAGATAGAAGACAGACCTGTGTTATGTTTGGGGCAATCTTCCCTTACCCTTTAATATTGTTTGAGTTATTGAGTTTGCTGAAAAGTAGAAAAATCTGACTCTGTGATGCTCAGAATGTCTCTCACACAAAGTTTCTCTTTTTCCAACTGCTCATTTTGATTTTTAATCAAGTTTCTTAATTTTCCATCAATAAATTCATCATTGGGCCATTTATGACATTATTACTTCTTCAGGTGACTGAACTTTGGGACACAGATGCTCCATTGTTCTGGCCAAGGTAATTGTTTGAAAAGCCAAGGAAGACATTTGCAGATGAGTACCTTTTGGGAAACTTTGTGCAACGTGCAAGGATAAATAAACTTCCTATGCATGACTCACTGCCATATCTTTGCAGACAGACTGAGGAGAGGAAAAAAAACTCTGCATTTTGGTAATTCTTTCCTTGCAGAACACCTTGTTAATACACAGGAAGGCGTTTCAAGTTTTGATTTAAATGGTAATGGGTTAAATCAAATGAATGATTGGAGTGTCATGTTCAGTTATTAGCAGGTAGAGACTATTTGATTCTTCATAAAATGGTTTCTAACATTTATGTTGGTCAAGCCAATATTACTAATCTGCCATACAGGTGAACACTGGTCAGTGGAACTGACTAGTACATAAACTGAGATTCAGGAGGTTTAACATTTGATTGACAGGCACATTTATCATGGTGGTGGTCAAAGATAATGAATCAATCAACTCTGTTTGATGAGATCACATCAATGTCTTGGTTATTGTACAAATGAAGGAATGCTTTCTTTGGAGTTATCCTTCAATTGTCACAAAAAGATGTTTGTTCATGTCATTCATGCATTTTACTCCACAAATCAGAAAAATTGGTTTTTTTTTTCTGTACTCTCACAGGCCTACCAGTATTTTCAAAATATTGAAAAGCTAAAGGAAACATGTCCTGTCCTCAATAATTTAGTTGTTAGAACATGCTTTAGACTACAAACTGCACATTCAATGGTTTTAACTTTAAGTACATTCTTTATAGGCATACATTTATATATAGTTCAGACAAAATTGTACCAAAGGACATGACCTATTTCTCAAGACTCAAAGACCCACTTGTTTAAGGTAATATTTAATTCATCCTATTTACAAATTGCATAATATCTGCTGAATATAGAACAATCTACATAATTAAATGTCAAGTAATTAAAAAAGAAGAGCAAACATAGGAAACAAACATTTCCTACTGCCACATCTCTAAAATGTGGTGAAGCTAAGTCACTGAAAGGGGCAAAATTTCTGATTCCATTGGAAATTATTGTGGGAAAATGCCCTTTCCTTTGTCTTTAAACTGGAAGACACTATTTAAAGAGATGCCAATCCCGGCGATCACATTCCCTCTTTGAAAAAAGGTAGATGAGGCTCTTGCTCTCTTCCACAATTCACATAATTGGAAGCACAGAAAGGGAATGAGAAGGAGGTTGCACGTTGAGAAGACAGCAACTACAAATCCAGATAAACAGGGTGTGAGAGTTGCTGCATCTAAATATATTTCAAATATTTTCTTCACAGAACTGTTTCACTCAGTCATTGCAAAAGGTCTTGGAATTATTACTCTGTGATTATATTCCCAGATTGACTTAGTTTAAACTTGCAGGTGTAGAGTTCGGCAAAGATTACTCTCTCCTCTTTTTTCTTCCATTCTTGTTATTTGAGTCACCAATTTGAAATGCACCATTACCACCAAATAACTATTTAGCAGTACACAATCACACAATTGTGTGAAGAGACAAACATAATGAAGGACACTAGGGAAATAGGATACTTTATTGAGGGCACCTCTCCGGTACTGAAATGATTGAGGGTTCTGTAGCTTTTGTAACAGAGTATCCTCCCAACAATTACCTTCAACTAATGGTATGCTAAACTGAACAGGAAATCAAGTCTCCGAATGAATAGCTCCATTGGTCCAAGGGACAGAGAGAGAGCCCAGCACGGTTTTAAAATGGCCTCAAAAGAGCCAATGTTCTCACTATATTATTATAACGCCACTAAATTAAAGAATATTGAGATCCTTTCTGAATTAATGTTATTGCTTTTTCAATTCAGTATTAGTTAATGACATCTTATTGCTTGCATATGTGAAGCTAAATATAGTATTTCTTTCCTCTATTCTGACACCTTTCTCTTTGTTTCTTGGCTCATATTGGGTTTGTGAACTAACATAAAACTTGGGGTGGCCATTAAAAAACGTTTGCCATTACTGTATAAAAATAATTTAAAAAATATGAGAACATTCTCTGTGCATGCTTCAAGAAACAATAATTGAGATGACTCTTAAAAAGGACTCAAGAAAATGATAATGTTAAGCAATGAATGTCAAGAGGTCAAAGAATTCATATCTAATATATTGGTTTTAAGCAAATCGGATGTTAACTACATTTCACCACATTATTATATATAATAATCAAGTGCAATTATTATATATAATATAATTTCTTCTGTATCAATACTAGGAATCTTCTGCTATCCTTGCCTCCACAGGCTATATTGTAATGCATTGTGATATGAAATAGGAATGTCAGACTGCATAACCCACAGAAAAATTATAGCATTTTGCTAATAAATTTAGAATGGTCAAATTTGACAGACCTTGAAAAGTCAGCATTCCTAGAACAGTGTCCCGAACAGAAACACAATTAATAATACAACTGAAAAAAATGTTCTTTCAGAAATTAGAATTCAGAGTTTCTTCAGGTCTAAGTAGAAAGGTTTTGAGGATAACTCATAAATTGTTTTGAGGCATATTGTTTTTATTATTTCTCTGCAGTCAATATAGGGATGGAGACTAACTCAAGAAAAGATACATAAATTGAGATGTGCACTGTAACTGAAGAGTAGGGGTGGTATAAAATCTGAAGAGACATTATTTAAAATGAAGTTACAGGCAATGGTTAGCTGCATAGATTTTAATAGGAAGGATTTCATAACACTATAATTTCTTAAAAACTTACAACTGTCCCATGTCCATCAAAAGAATAGATGATAACATTTCATATATCCATTCAGGGGAATGTCCTGCAGCTATTATAAAGAAGTGAGTTAGATCTATGTACTCAAATGTACTTAATGCATTAATAAAAGCAGGTTGTAATACACTATATAAATGATGATCCAATTTTTGTTATAATAAAAACTACATATGAATATTTGTATATGTTTACACAAGCCTAGAAAAAGGTATAGATGGATATAGACAGACTTTATATTTGGTATTTTGTTAGCTGTGCTGAACCATAGTATCAGCATTTCAAATAGTAATTTTTAAAGATAGAATTTTGTAAAACTCAAAAGTTAAAATTCTCTTTCAGACATATGTTAAAAATGTTTTCTTGAGTGATTGCATCTTCTTTTTAAGGAGCTTAAGTCTAACTGACAGGTTTCTTAACCCCTCTACAACTATTTCTTCATCTGTCAAATGGAATAATAATATCTAACTTAGATGGTTGATTTAGGGATTAGCAATATAATCTAAGATTTCCAGTCAATATGATACAGTAGATTCATGACTTTATGTCTCTATTTATACTCTAAACATCTGGTGAAATTAGTTAAAATGTAAAAAAAGAATAAACATAAATGTCATAACCAGGCTATGGAAAATTAAATGTTTCTGGACAATAAGTAAAAATGAAATACAAAATAATGAGTAGAGCTGAAGCCAAGTGCTTGCAAAAGTTGGTTTTTATTATTCTCTTGTACTGTATTACTTTTAGGTACCACTCGCATGGGATAATGAGAACTAAGAGGGCTCTACAGGAGAAAGAAGACAGGGTCTAGCTTCTTGGCTTAAAGCTAGGTAAGTGTTGCTATAGAGCTCTTCACTTGAAGGGATGCTGCAACATAACTGCTCTCAAAGTATGCAGATTACATGGGGTTATGGACCTTGGAACACAGAACTACAAATACATTCTTACAACAAGAAACTGAATCAAGCTACCTGATTTTAAAGAAAACAAATTTGAAGTTATTAATTAAAAGAGAAAAAAACATAAATTTGAGAAGCAATGCATTACTACATAACTCATGAGTTAAAAGGAAATCTCAGTGGAATTTATAAAACAGTTTTAAGTAAATGTTTAAGAAAGTACTACAAACAAAATTTATTGGCGAGTGGATGTGGCTCAAGTAGTTAAGTGCTTGCTTCCCACATGGGAGGTTCTGGGTTCAATTCCCAGTGCTTCCTAAAAATAACAAACAACAAGCAAACAAACAAAAAAATAAACTCAGGGAAGCCAACGTGGCTCAGTGGTTGAGTGCTGGCTTCCCATATATGAAGTACTGGGTTCAATCCCCAGCCCCAGTAAGTCAAAAACAAAAACAAAAGCAAAAACAAAAACCTTATTGGATGCATTTAAAGCAGTCCTTAGAGGTGATTGTATAGTCTTAAACATATCAGAAAAGGAAATATTAAAAATTAGCATTTGCAATGAGAAAAAAACACCAGATTAAATATAAAGAAAGTAGACCAAGATAAATAATAAAATAAGATTAGAAACTAATGGAGTAGAAAACAAAGAAATATTAGAATGTATGAGCCAAATCAAAATGGTTTTCTGAAATGAATAGATTGGAAATGAATATATACTATGTTCATCAAAGAGAAATCTCAAAATCACAAAGATGGACATTTCAATCAAATTAATCTGCAATTCTAATCAAAATATTAAGAGAGTGTTTCATGACATTTATTGTGCTAAAATTAATACGATAAAGGGTTAAGACAACCTTGAAGGAAGAGAATAAAAATTAAGGATGACTTGCACTTCTGGATTTCAAGATTTGCTATAATAAGTAAAATGAAATGGTGTTGGAAAGAGGAATAGGCAAACATAATAGAATACCCCAAAATAAAGCCATATATGTAGATATGGTAAATTCATATATAACAGATGAAATTTCCATTTAGTGGGGAAGAATGGATTATGGATCTCTGTTGCTGCTTTTGTTTGTTTTGAGGAATCTATCCTTTGGACACAGGAGCAATCTTGGCAGAATGGGACCTTGGTATCTCATTTCTAGTCAGCAGACCACTAGTTTAGTTCTTATTTGTAAACAGCACCATGAAAAAAAAAAAAAAAAAGAATAAATGAGGCAAAATATATAACTTTTCTCTCCTTTTTCCTCTTCATTAAAATCAGTGTTCCTACATCTTCCTCTGGATGAATTGATTGTCAAGTTAGAGAAATGGGATAGAAAGACCAGTAGCAAGTGAGAAAGTTACTCACCATACTTATATGCATTCTTTTTAATTGGAGTTTCTGGGCCACATTAGAGTAATGACATGTGTCTTTAAGACTGAGGAAAACAATGACAAAACTTATATTTGTAACTCCTCATTGTCACTTTCATGCATGAGCTACGATTATTGATAAATTGACTACAAGGTTAGCATGATGAAAAATTAATCTCGAAGTTTTTGTTTGAAATCAAAATATAAGGAAAAACTTCCTTCCGAATGATACAGTGTTTAATTAATTATTAATGAAGATATCTCTTGATCTGGGGGACTGAGCTTCAGTAATTTTATATATTCTCGCTCTCACAGGCTTCCCTCGCTTAAACTAGGGTTTACATTTTCAAGACGCTTTTTTGAAAGAGTGGGAAATTTCAACTTCGTGACTAAGTTTTTTCTTAGTGTTTCTCTCAGAAGAGGGGAGATCCTTCAGTGTTAAGGGAAGCCCCAAGACTGTTAAGCCTGGGAACAAATGGATTAGATCATGAGGTAAAAGGCCTCTCTAAGTAAGATTTGCCACGTTTCTAATGTTACTAATCTTTAGTGTACCATAAAAATGGCTGAGGATTTACACGGAGTAATTATTTTGAGTATAAGGAAGCAAACCTCATTACTCAGAGTTATTACTAATAATCACCATCGTTAACATTACTGGCAAGAGGGCAGTTATATGGCAAGTTACAAGAGGTTAAGACCAGAGCAGAAAACAGAAAAACCTTCCCTTGAGGGTGTACAATTTGCACAGGCAGTCTGCAGTAATGAGCTGCCTGTTAAGAAAGTCTAGCGATGTTTCTTCAAGGAGGTGAATCTCCCATGAATTTAACAGTGGCTGTCGCTATGCACCTCTGAAGTTTCAACTAACTATAAATGCAATTGCTGCCTTTATTGTTGTTGTTATGTTAAATGAAATTTCAGACTCACATCCATATAAGCAAACTTTGCAAGTCCTTTAAGGGAAATGCACTGTGAAGGGAGCAAATAAAAATTAGTTCTGCTCACAAACATATGAACCAGAACCATTTTCCAGAAAACTGGGTTCTAAGGAAATGCCACTGTTTACGTTAGTCTAAAATCCTTTTAGAGAAAGTTCATTAACCAAAAAAGTCAATGTATTGAATTGTACTCAAATTGAACTTTGAATTGTAGTGGGATTGACAAGAAATTGTGCCCTAAAATTCCCGTCTTTTTCTTGACTCTCGGTAGATGTTATATTCAATTCCAACTATAATTCATATATGTGTTTTACTAGGAACCCAACTATAAGCTTCCCTCATTACAATTTGATATGCTATTTCATCAGTATGCTGAAATTTGTAATTTTCTTTTTAAAAAGATTTTAAATCTCGAAGAACTTGATACGTTAGTTAGAACCTACGACTGAAGAAGACTTCAGTTTTGACATTTTAGCATGTAGATGATCAGATGAAAGAAAATAAATGTACTGAACACAAAGATGTAAAACTGAGATTAAAACCACCAAAGGCTAGAGTGTGCTCTGTGAATGATAACTATCTTTGTAAGAATCCCAAGAAAAGAACTGACTACGTCAGAAAGATGGATGATAAAACATAAATGTGAGGTAAAACCAATTTGTGGGTTAATTTCAAAGAATTGTGCTGTGAACTTGAAATTATCTAACATCTCCTAACTTATTTGGCAATACAGTTTGAAATATTGATGACATTGAGTTTCTTATTAAAATCATACACAAGGCAGACTTTAAAAATGCACATGTTCATTTTTGTTGTTTTGTGGGTTTTTTTTGAGGGGTTTGATTTTCTAAAAGACTGGGATGCCTATGTTCTCTTCTATTAGATTGGCATTCCTAGACAACTTCTCAAATAGATATATCAATTTTTATAAATCTGCTGTATAAAAGCCCTTCTTCCAGAAAGGCTTTTAAATAATTATTTTAGCATTAGAGAGTTCACGGTGAGAAAAACTCATTACATTTTCCTTCTCTGATAAAACACACATAGATTTTCATTGGTCTTTTCTTTTTTTATTTCTTACCCATGGATTTTCACTAGTCTAACATATTTTCCAGGGTTTACAATATTGGTTTCACTCTCAGATTTTTTATTGACCTTTCACTATTTATATTATTTTTAAATAATCATTTAGATTTCTGTCACAGCAGAGATATTGTAGAGTGTAGTATTTTAGAAGCTACGTTTTTAGAGATCTGTGATTGAATTCTAGTTTTATAATTTTATTAGCCATAAAATTAGTTTAATAGTGGAGCTAATACCATAAGGTTGGTTCAAGAATGAAATGAGATCATCCATGTAAGGTATTGGACTTATAATAAACACTCAATTATTTTTAAAAATCATTAGTATCAACCAGATAATGACTTTCTTTACAAAGACAGTCTACGAGACGGAGCTTTCCAGTAGGTGTGCCAGTACTTTCTAGTTTGGTGATGTACCTAATTGAAACCTTCACCTCCTCTTTGCATGGAAAGGACAGCTGGAGATTCCTGTTTGTAACAAGCTGCCTTGTTATTTATCTGAAATATTATGACTTTGTGCCTTACAAATATTATGGTTTTTAATACGCATCTCGATATAGAGATTGGAAATTATTGTCTAAGGAACTGCAGGTGTAAAACTCGTGTGTTGCAAAATTGAGGTATATAATAGGTAGAGGAATTTTTACCACTTGAGAATTATTGATCTGTACAGATAAAAGTCTGTTATGAACTCTTAGGTGTCTTGATTTCCCTTGCTTTATTTGTCACCCTTTAGTTTCCTCTCAAAATTGTCACCTCTTTGTAACTTGATCACAGTAAGGGCTTCAATGAACACCCTTATTTGGGTAAATCTCTGTTCACTGCTTCACTTTGTTCTATTCAGACTTTATCTTGCTTCATAAATTCAAAATATTAAAAAGGAATTGTAACTGGAGACATTTGAATATTTTGGATGGTAAGATGGAAGCATTATTCAGCCTAACTTCTAATTAGGTCTATGTGGTCTTTCAACAAAAATCTTAGAAATACTGTGAAATATGTTTCTTTTAGTATTTCAAAAATTTCACTAAAGCATTTAGAACTGGCAAGCAAAATGCTCTGTTCTACAGATCATGTGAAGCTGTTCACCTAGACCTGGGAGAATGAAACAGTGACATATTAAATTTAAAATAACTAAATGTATAATTTGTGCTAAGTCATATTCATTTTATACTAGAGTCAAGCGTGTATGCATTACCAAAGATTGAGGGAAAAATTATGAGCAAAAAAAATCTGAAAATTGGAGAATTTTACCCATTCTCTCTCTCTCTCTTTTTTAACTACTACTTGGGAGGTGCTGTCACTTTTTGGCAGATTGTCTCAGTCCAATGGATAGAGCACAGATGTTTCTTTGAAGCAGAGTTAGAAAACACCTGAAATAGGGAATTTATTTATTAACTGATATGGATCATAAAACCAATTTGCCGCCATCACCATTTTTTATGAAAATAGTGTTAGGGAGCTAGAAAAGTGAATCATTTACATAATTCCTTCAATTATTATTGTTTCACTTGGTAGGTTTATCCAGAGTCTCAATATAATCTCTTTCTTCAACCCCCATGTACTGTTTTTGGGTTGATTGTTTATGTGGGTTTTTTTTTAGTGAAGCAAATATACAAAAATAGATAATTAAACTTTTCAACTTGAACAGTATGTAGGCCACAATCTACAAATATTCTGGGCTCTGAAACAATATGTGTCTGAAGTGCAGATGGACTTCCATCCTCTGAGGATGGTTTAATCATCTTTAGGTCACTATTGCTATCAGGCATGGAATGTATTATTTCCAAAGACTCATACTGTACAACAAACGAAAAATTATAAGTTATAATCACAATGGTGCAACAAGTTTCAATTATGCAAAATATAATTCTAGAAAACTCAAATGCTAGTGAGAAAAGGAATTTGTACTCTCCTGTCTCCTGACACCAGAATAAAACATTATATAAAACACAGAATAGGCTACATCCTCTCTTTCCTTTTGATTCAACTTACATTTATTGTCTAATAGGGAATTTTAGGGATAAAGAGTCTTTTCATTCAGACCATGCTAATCCTTAATATTTCATTAATTTAATGTTCTTTACATAAAAATTACCTTTTAGGTAGTTAAATCGTTTTAAAAAGTGGGAATGGAAACTTGTTGCCTTCTTCCTTACAATACACATGACTTGATTTGGAGATTTTCCCAGTCACTATTTGCTTTCTTTTCACTTGCCAAAAAGGCTCTAACACCATTATCTTTTCCTCTTGGTCCTTATTTACTAACCCTTCATTTTTCACTTCAGTGACTCTTTAGATCTTCTTGAATTTCACTACATCTAGAAACTCCTTCCCCATGAAAAGTGGCTAAACACTTTATCTTGGCATATTACCCCCCAATATGTAGTTTATTGTTTACTTTCATATTTTATTATATGATTACTTTTAAAATATACTAGCTCATTTACAGATTCAGAAAAGTATAAAACTCTGGGTTCTTGTCTTAATATGCATCTCCTTCCTTAAATCACCTTGGATCCATTTCTAGATATTCCTGCTTTTGCAGTATAGATGCAAATACTATATTGCTTATATGTTCAATTGATTAGATATTCATGGCATCCCTGAAAGTTTATAGGAAGAACAAGGGGGAGAAGTAAGACTGGGTCTTTTCCCCTCCCATCAGTTCTTCTATTAAGAATGACTAGTTAGGTTTAAGATGATCACTGCTATGCTTAGAACAAACTTCAGATTCTTCTATTATAGTTAAAAGAGACACAGGCTTCAGTTTCTCATAAGGAAATTATTTAATATTGTTTATCTTGTACCTGGAGTTGTTAAAATAATGCCTCTCAGTGATTAAGTTGTGCAATAGTACAAGGATTAAGGGTTTAATAGCTTGTCTAAGTAATGATGGATGTTTCATTATTGTTTACCTGCTTAATACATGCCAGTTTATAATGTTCTATCTAAGCATCTCTTGCTCTGGTACTGTGCATTATGTAATGGACTGCTAACCAATTCCTATTTGTCCATTAATATTCCAGGTTAAGAGCCTCCATAATATCCTGTCTATTTCATCATGGGAAAGTTATTTAACCTCTTTGAAGCCAAGTTTCCATATCTACAAAAATAAAGCTAATGATACGGATCTTTTTAAAATTCAAACTTTATTTCAAATTCAAAAAATAAAATAGCTGACAAAAAGCAGCTCAATAAGTTATGGAAGCATTACTCCTAAAAAGGTCTGTCATCTAGGCATTTTAATCTCATCTAATTCCAACAACTAACTGAATTGTTTCTCTATTGTTCAGTAAGTTACACAGATGAACACATGAAAACTGATTAGTTAAATGATATAGTCAAGGTCTCCTTATTAAAGAAAAAATTAAGAAAAAAATGCTTAATCATATTCATATCTCACAAAACCAAACCCGAAATTCTTTTTTACCTTTAGCATTAATATAGTACTTCTTTGCTTTTGATATAAAAATATTACAATGTTGTTGTTAACTATTGCCTATAAATTAAATTTGTTATATTTTTCCAATGTAATGATATGGATCTTGAAGTTATTGTGAAGCTTAAACTAAAGTAGATGAAAGAAGAGAACATGAAGGATAGAAATAGAAAAATTATGCAAGTGGTTAACTCTGTGGTGCCTTTGGTAAATCTTTGGCAGGTTTTTCTCCTTAAAGAGTACTCTCATTTGAGATTCTAATTTTCCTCCCCACACCCGTGCTCTTTCTAATCTTGTTCTCTCTCTTTAGATGAGGGGATTTGGTCGTCTAGGAGTGGGGGAACTATATCAGGGGCCAAATCAAATTGAACATGATAGGGCAGGATTTTCAAAAGATGTGGTAAGAGTGGCAGAATTGAGCACATGATGGGCAGAATGATGGAGATAAGTGAATAAGATGTGCAAAGAGATACATTTTATGAACTTATCCTTTTCAGTTTGTTTGTTCACACAGTGGATCAGGATCCACTAGTGGGTCACAAAATCAATTTAAGGGGCTATCTTTTCTTTCTTTTCATCCAAGTAAAATAAGATAGAAAATATCGGAGGTATAAATTGTTGTTTTAGTTATATATGTGAGTGTTTGTGTGTGTCTGTGTGTATGTGCATTGTTTCACTTACTGTATGTTGTGGTAAAAAAAAAAATCAAAGCCATTTGTCATAATATGACAAGTAGAACCAGGAAAATTGCTAGGTAGGCTTGGTGAGATGAAACTAGGGTCTGTGATGAGCACCTTGGATAGCTCCAAGACAAGCTAGGTGCTTAGGCCACATTGAAACTCAAGGCTACATTATCTGAAGTCATTCTAGGTCTAAAGATCTAGTATATCCTCAGAGTAGACACATGTTAAACTTAAAGTGTTATAACTAACTTATGGAAGAGCTTTGTCTTCATGTTTGGAAGTTTCCTACCAAGGAGATATTTAGACCTACAGTTGGACCAATAAGCATATTATCATTTGATGTCTTTGAGTTTACCTTCAAAGGATATTTCTATCTTCTTGAGTATTACCATGAATTAAAAAGCTATCAGGGAATACTAAGTTCTGTTCCCAGATACCTCCTTACCTTCAAAATAGAAACTGTTTGACTTCTGATCATGTACATTTTAGTAAGTCACTGAGATGTGGTATAAAAAGTACTGAACTTGGGGAGTGGATGTGGCTCAAGCAATTGGGTGCCTGCTTCCCACATGGGAATTCCTGGGTTTGGTCCCTGATGCCTCCTAAAAAATCAAAAACAAACAACAAGCAAAACAAACAAACAAAAAAAACCAACGCAGGGGAACAGATGTGGCTCAGTGATTGAATCCCGGCTTCCCACATACGAGGCTCCAGGTTCAATCCCCAGCCCCAGAACCTCAAACAAACAAACAAGCAAACAAGCATGCAAACAAACAAACAAAATGTACTGGACTTAAAGAATGTGGATCAATGGTGTAGTCCTATTTCAGTGTGATTTTGGAATAATTACTTGAAATACCTGAAATCTCAGGTTTCTCATCTCTAAACAGAAACTATTAAAATATGTCCCTAAACTCACATGTGGCCTTTCCTTAACACCCCCTCTCTCTTCTCAAAGACTATTGTGCCTGGGATCCAGCTCCCATCCTCTTTATTCCTGCTTCTCCAATCTCTGTCGCCTTTACACAGTCTTCCTCTAACTGCACTATAGTATGCTGATGGTATCTTTTTCTAACATCATGGCTTTAGTCATCTGTGGTTTACAGGATTAAAGCTAAAGTGTACTTCTTTTAATATCTATAGTCTTTGCTCTAATAAAAAGAGCTCCTACTCCTTCACAAGTATTTCTCCTTTAGCTTACTAGGAAATTCTCTAAAATGGTTATGATTTTTTTTATTTATATTATGTCCTCAATATTATCTGGGTTTCTTTCTTTTTTTTAAAAAAAAATATCCTTTTTATTTAAATCCCTGCAACAATTTGAAGCTTTTTGTGAATCCTAGGAGAGACCATGTTCTTGAAGCTAATCCATTCCTGTGAGTGTGGAACCCTTAAAAAAAATTTTTTTTTGTTTTTTAAAAAAAGATATTTGGATTACATAAATGTTACATTAAAAATATAGGAGATTCCCATATGCCCTACTCGCCACACCTCCCACATTTACCCATGTTAACAACATCCTTCATTAGTGTGGTACATTCATTGCAATTGATGAACACGCTTTGGAGCATTGCCACTAAGCATAGATTATACTTTACATTGTAGTTTACACTCTCACCTACACAATTCTGTAGGTTATGGCAAGATATATAATGGCCTGTGTCTGTCATTACAATGTCATTCAGGACAATTCCCAAGTCCGAAAATGCCCCCATATTACACCTATTTTTCCCTCTCCCTGACCTCAGAACCTCCAGTGGCCACTGCCTCCACATCAATGATATAACTTCTTCCATTGCTAAAATCACAATAAGTCTATAGCAGAATACCAGTAAGTCCACTCTAGTCCATAGTTCATTCCCCAATCCTGAGGATTCTGGGATGGTGATGCCCAATCCATCTCTAATTGAGAGGGGGCTTCAGTCTCATATGGCCGATGGATGGGACTCTCTTACTTGCAGTTGTAGACTCTCTTAGTTCCTTGGACTGGTGGTTGTCCATCATCACCTCTTTTTTAGTTGTCCTGGGTGAGTCCAATGAACTGGAGAGTAGGTTTTGCAACTCCATTGAGAGTCAGGGCCCAATAGGCACATGGACAGTCCAAAGATTCCAGTCTCTTGGGCATACACCTACCAATTCCAGCACCAACTATAAGTTCAAATAGAAGGGACTGAAGAGCCATTAGTAGGGAAACCACAACTGAGTCCAATTCTGTCACAGTGGGGAGCACAAACCCCAAAATATGGCCCACTGGCAAGACACCAAACTTTTGAGCTATCTGCCCTGACCACAATGCCTGGGTGTCTCCAGAGCCCTCAGGAGCCCCACTATTTAGGGTTAGTGCCTAATTTGGCAGTCAATGAGATCCTGCTGAGACGTGCATAAGCATAACCTCTGGAATGACCTTCGGACTCGCTTTGAAGTCTCTTAGCCATATAAACTCATTTGTTGTTACCTTTTCCCCCTTTTGGCCAAGGTCTTTTTCCAGTGGCATTGCTAGTTGGTACTTGGTAGTAATCCCTCAGTGCCAGGGAGGTTCATCCCTGGGAGTTCATGTCCCATGCTGGGGGGAAGTTATTGCACTTATATGCTGAGTTTGGCTTAGAGAGAGGACACATTTGAGCAACAAGGAGGCTCTCAGGAGGTAACACTTAGGCACTCTATAATGCTACACTAAGTTTCAATTTCAAGAGTAAAGGTTCATAAGCACAGTCATCAATATCAATGGCCCATCAAAAGGGTGTGGAATGTTTTGATTGATTGGATTCAGTTGAAGGATCTTTGGTTGGATTACTTCAGTAAGGCATGACCCAGGGTGGGTCTTGGTCCTTTATAAATGGAAGAAACATGCAGAGGCAGAGACAGAAAAAGCAGCAGAGACAGAGAAACTCTGAGAGGCAGAGACAAAGGTCCTAGAGGCCAGAAACTGGAATCAGTGGAGCACAGGGTCATGAAAGAGGCCTCTAAGAGGATGAAAGAGATGAGGCCCAGAGGAGAGGGGAGAGAGAGCCATATGCCTGATCATCCATAGCTGAGTTCAAGGAGAAAGTATTGTAGTAGAAGGCAGAGATCCAGACAGCAAATCTGCCATCGTGTCTTGCCATGTGGCAGGAGTCCAGGATCACAAGCAGCTGACCTTCGGTGTGACAGCATCTCTGATGATGCCTTGATTTGGACATTTTCACAGCCTCAGAACCATAAGCTTTAAACCCAATAAATTCCCATTGTAAAAGCCAACTCATTTCTGGTATATTGCTCCTACAGCTTTTAGCAAACTAAAATAATACCTCTTTACATCACACAAACCCATGCCTACCTAAAGATGATCGGTTGTGGCTTGCCACTGAAAATTAGATGTCTGGATGAGACCGATGCATGCACATATTTGCAAAGGCTATTTTATTAAGTTGAATATTGTCTCCAATCTCAAGGGACAGGTTTCAGAGATCACTGTTTATAGATCTATATCTATTCCATAAACAGTTTCAGACATTTTCTGACTCTTTCAGCAGAAGATTTCCTTGATGGTCTGTTGCCTTCTTCTTGGTTATCTCAGGAAGAAAAGGCGGAATGGAATTAAGAAAGGGGTCAGGATCATCCTTGATCCTGGCATCAAGGGTTGGGTGACCAGTCTACTTGACGTCCAGGTCATGGATTTTCACATCTGATCTTGCCACACCAACCTCTGATATTTCTGGTGAAGTAGGTCATACTTATTTTATCATCTGTGCTGGACACACTGATTGGGCCCCTTTACTATAATCTCGAGGCCTTTTTCAAGAAGATGGTGCTCTCAGGCACTTTCATGTCCTCCTTGGACATGCACATGGGGTTTTCAGATGCTCACTTACACACATGGAGTGCCCAGCTTTGGGCTCTCTGAGGATATCCCAGGACTATTCATCCACATACACTCCCAGTCACTGGTATTCGAAGGCTGTGGCTCAGTCTTTAAAGCCTTCTGTCCAGAGACCTCTGCCTAGACAGTGAGGCATGAGTCCTTCTGTTCTTTTATTTCCCTAAGAACCCTAAGGATTTTGTTGACTTAACATCCCCTAGGACTTAGACAAAAGTAAGAGCTAGGGTTTGGGAAGAGAGAGCAGGAATTCTATAGTAGCCTTTATCTCTCTTTTACCCAATCTTAGTTTTCTCTAGCTTCCACCCCACAGGCCAGGGAGCATCATAGTCTCTCTACATGGGAAAAATGCTCTTGTATCATTTGCATTCCCCTCATATTTTAGTTTAAGATATAAATTCTATAATATGAGTCTTTCAGAATTTAACACTTCAAATGAAATGCAAAATTTTTTAAATTCAATTTTTTTTCAAGCCATTGGCTGCCTGATTTATCACTCCCTCACTGTGTAAACTTGTGCTAATATTTAACAATCATAATCTTCTGTAAATGGGCGGGGGGGATGAGGGGTGGGGGAGAGTATGTAAACTACCAAATATTTTGAGGACTAATCAAAGGTAATACACGTAAAGATCAAAGTAGAGTTTCTGATGTAGTAAGCTTTCGATAAAGAATAATAATCTACTTTTATACATTTAGCATCACCAAGGGGTATCCACAAGCAATGGTGCAATTGGTGTAGTTTGGAAACAGTTTTAAACTCAAATTTTCCACCCAAAAAATGCAATAAATCCTTGGATTGTAAAGTTATAAATTCCTCATCTTTCCAAAGTGAGCATGGCATGTTGCGATTTGTGATTTTGTGTAGTGTGAATTAGAATTTCATCAGTTATGCAAGTAGGTTGTAAAGTGAGTTACTTGGGTAAGTAAGTAAGCTTGCATTGAGTGATACTCAATATCAGTATCTCTTTCCAGCTTTCTGTTTTTTACATTATTATATTTGATAGTTCGGGGTGCATAAGAGCACTTAGAGTACATGCTTCGTGCCATAGGTCTAAGGCAGTCCCATGGTTTATTCCTAATTCAGCCACTCTTCTACTTTGTGAAATAGGTAGACAATTTTCTCCTCTTTAACTCAGTTTAGTAAGATCATACATAAAAAGAAAGGGAAACACTTGCCTTATTACTGAGCTAATTGGCAATAGAAAACTACATTAAGATCCTTGGATAAAAAGTTTAATAATAATTAAAAAGAAATGATCATCATATTAATATATTTCCATAACAAGATTCCTTGATATATCTTAACTTACTTATTGCTCTTGACGATGTCTTAAATATACATTCATGATATAAAACATGATTATATTATCCCAAAATTTTTTTCCATTATCTTCTTATCCACTGCATTTTTGTTAATTAAACTTTTTTTATTGCATTTTCATTACCTGGACACAAAAATTATTTCAGATTATTATGCTGAACATTCAATTACAGTATAAGAATTCTTGATATATAATACATATGATATATTTAAAACACCTTTCAGCTGTCTTTCCAAACTATAATTAGTTAACCCCATGTATAACTATAGGGCTGATTTCAATGCAGAAGGCATAAGTTATAAATGCTTTTTCTCCAAAATTTAATTTTCCTCCATATTGCATGCAATTAAATCAAAGAAAGAGATGCTACTTACACTATTGATTTTAGCCACCAGTTGGAACTATCCAAATTGTGTAACAGTGCACCATCCAGGAAACTGGTCACTATAAAAAGGTGTTAGTCAATATTTTAACAGACCCAAGGTGGCATGACTCAAAAGGTAGGTGTTAAATTTGGTTATGTAAAACAAGCTACTTTTGTGGGACCTGAAACTGCCTTATGAACAGCCCATAAAAATTAATAATTTGAAAGTGTTAGCATTTTCCTAGCCTGCTTTGAGATCTGGCCTTTGGACTATCTTCCTTGAATCACATGAACAAATATGTAATTGAGAAATGTATAATATATACAGAAAAGTATACAACATATATGTATAGAGTTCAAAGAGGAATTATAAAACCAACCTATTTATACATCACCCAAATTAAGAATTAGAATAATGCCAATACTATATATGTCCCTTTTCCTCTCCACGATTATGCTCCCCTCCCCAGTCTCAAAAAAATGATTTTCCTGCATGTTGTGCTAATGATCTCCTTGATTTTCTTTAAAATTTTACCATCTGTGTATACAAACATGTACAATATATGTTTAGTCTTGAAAAAATGAGTAGTAAGCACAAGCATACATTTCTCAAATTATTTAATTGACTTTTTATATCTCTCCATTCCCTCTGTTTCCTCTTTCAGATGCTCCTATTTTTTGGATGCTGGGCTTTTACACTAATTTTCTTCTCTTTTCCTTTCTTTTTTTCCAGTTTTAGTCTTCTTGTTCTACTAATTCTGGGATTTTTCTTCAATTTTAGCTTCTAAGGCTTATATTTAGTTTTTTAAAAAATTCTTCTATAATGCATTTAATTTCCAGTTGCTATTTTTGTTCTCTGAATTTTTGAGATATAATTTTCTTCTTATTTCATTCATACAATAGCTTGTCTTTTCTCCCTGAGGATATTAACACTGATTCATTTTTTCATTTTACCCCCTTTTATTCTCTTTGGAAGATCTGAGAAGATGATAGGGGTTATCCTTTCCTGGAGGATGTTGTAAGTGGACTTTTTAAAAAAGGAGAATCCCTCTTGTCTTTATCTTAACTTCTTCCTTTTGAATTAGTCACATTCCTCTGAAAAGCACCTTCTGGTTTTATTTTGGAGGAGATGAGGACTGGCTGGCTTAGGTCTGGAAGACCCCTGGGGGAAGGTGGGTGGGCGTCTCTGTAATCAGCATCCAGTGGGTATAAGATTGCTTAACCCCCTGTTTTCATGATCATACCCAAACCCTTAGCTGTGCTTGATGTCACCCAATCCAACAAAAGGTCTTCAAGGACAAGAAAGGAAGGGTTTCCTGGGCATGGAGTGGAGGTGGGGAGTGGAGTGGGAGTAGGATTGTAGGAAATTAGCTACTTCTTAAATGACCTTATTAACATTTTTACTTTAGATCCTCCATATCCAGAGGACTTGTGTTGAAAATTGGATTGGTTCTTAGTTTTCCTCACTGTTGGCTTGGGAAATGGAATTTTTCCCTTTTGTACTGCCCAACTCAGTTTTAACTCAGACCCGACTACTTTCCAGCTTCCAAAATCTGAGTGCTATTATCTCTCTTCTGTTCTGCCTGCCTTATTAGGTGTTTTAGTTTCTTAGGGTGCTTAAGCAAATACCATGAAATGGTTTGGCTTAAGTGATGGGAATTTATTTCGTCATGGTTTTGAGGCTGAGTAAAAGTCCAAATCAAGGTATCATCAAGGTGATGCTTCCTCTCCAAAGGCTATGGCATTCTGGGACTGGTTATAAGTTAGGAATGATAAAAAGAAACATACTAACAAACAAATAAAAACTTATTGTATTAGTCAGGGCTCTCTAGGGAAACAGAACCGACAGGAGATATTTGTAACTATCATGAGATTTTATAAAATTTTCTCACACAACTGTGGAGATGCACAAGCCCAAATTCTGTAGGGCAGGCTGCAAGCCAGGGACTCTGAAGAAGGTCCTCCATGAGTCCCCCAGGAGACACTGACTGTCTGAAGTAGATATGGGAATTCACTCTCTTATTGCTGAAATCCCCTCTCCTTTTAAGGCCTTCGATTGATTGGAGGAGGAGTCACTCATTGCTCAGTTAATTGTAGATGTAATCAGCCATAGATGAAATCAACTCACTGATGATTAAAGTCCATGAAATACCCTTGTATTACAATTAGCCCAGTGCTTGCTTGACCAAAAAACTGGGCATCATTACCTGGCTGAGTTGACAATTAGCCTAACCATCACACCGGTGGTGATCCTTGGTTCCTCTGTTGCATGACAAGTCACATAGTGGCATCTCCTGGTCTCTCCATCTCTTCTGGGTTTGGTTTCAGGTTCTTGCTGCCTGTAGCTTTCTTACTCTGGATTTCATTCCCCTTATAAAAGACTCCAATAACAGTATTAAGACCCATCCTGATTGAGGTGGGTCATACCTTAACTGAAGTAGCCTCATCAAAAGGCCCTACTTACAATGGGTTCACACCCACAGAAATGGATTAAATTTAAGAACAAGTTTTTCCAGGTTACACACAGCTTCAAACCACCACAGTGAGTTTAAATTAAACAATAATTATAATAATAATCATGTTGTAAGTAACCTTGATGGGTTAGCAGAAAAGCAAGAAATCAGATGTGAGTTTACTATCTGCAAACTTAACCCCTTCAAAGCGTTTAACAAAATAATTTCTTTTTATTTAATGAGTTCTGCTTTAAAATTAATGACATTTTTGATAGTCAGAGATGAAAACTACTGCCTGAATCTCTTACTGTTACTATTACAGCTCATTCACACCGTGCCTTTTCTATGGCATTCTTTTGAATGTTCTGTCTAGTTCCTAAGACAATTCTAGTTGAGACAGATGGTATTTTGACAAACTCAAGATCCCAGCTGATTTGTACAAACCAGTAAGATGTCATAGTTGGGTTTGCCAGATTTCTAGGTTGAGTCCTAGGCAGAAAAGTGCTCCTGAGTTGCATATCTTTTGTTCCCTTGGCTTTGTCCAGTTTTATTTTTATTAACCTCTACCTTGGTTGCCTGGTTAATACTCGAGTTACTTAATAAGCCAGAGACTACAATATACCCAGAACGTTTAAGAGAGTCCCAAAATACCCTTGCTAAACCTTGGCACCCTCTCTATCTTATGGTGGGGGGTGCTCAGTCTTTTGTCCATATATACAGTTATTGGTTCTGTTTAACAGTGACAGGACTGACAACCTGGAAAAAGGATGCTGCTGCCAAAGTGAGAGTATTGTCTGTGGCTGAGAAATTCTTGTACTTTGATTGTGCCAGATGCTTTTGACCTTACAATTTAGACAGCTAGTTCTTTCCGAAGGCATGTTATCTTCTATTCCAAGAGTCATCCAGGCTCAGCTTCCATTTTTCCTCACCACAGTATGTCGCTGAGGTTTCAGTGTGTTGCAAAGCTGTGCATCCTGGAATCATGTAGTTGGGTAAAATTGCTTAGACAAAGCTGAACTAATATAATGAAGGTACTGATATGATTAGTGATGGTTTGAGTACATATACAAGCAGATTTTTTTCTTTCACAAGTATTCTACTTCTTCACCTGCAATTAATTTATTGCAAATAAATATCCAGAAAATTATATTGGAATGGGGTAAAACTCTGAACATAAAGGCTTAAATAATTATATTTTCTAATTTTTAAATGTTTTCTTTTTTTATTCCTGCTTAATCATTAAAATGACATAAACTGGTGAACCAAATGGTATTAGTATTTATTCCTGCTTAATATAACCAATGCATATGACCTCTAGATATTTAATATGCAAAGTATTACACTGTATAATTGGAAGAAAACTTAGATCTTATCTACTCTAGTCCATTCTTATGCTGGGGATCCCTTCTAGAAGTTACCAGCAAGTGGAATACTCAAATGCCTCTACTGTGACTTAGATTCTGTTAAAGTTTTGAACAGTAAACTTTTTGATAGAAAGTTCTATTAATAGCTTAAAGCCTGCTATTCATTTGCTTTAGTATCATTTTCTGGAGGCACTCTAATTAATTACTTCTAAACATGATAACTTTCATAGCTTTGAAAATATCATATATTTTCTATGCAAAATACATATTTCTATGTAAAGCATAATGTAAACTCTAGACCATGCTTAGTAGAAATGCTTCAATATGTGTTCATCAGTTGTAACAAATATATCACACTAATGAAAGATGTTGTTAATGGGCGAAAGTGTGAAGGGGAAAGGGAAGTATTTGGGAATCCCATATATTTTTTATGTAACATTTATGCAATCTAAAGCTCCTTTAAAAATAAAGAAAAAAACTAAAAAAATACAAATACAGAAACAACACAACACAAAACAAAAAACCTAGTGCATTATTGGATCAAAGACTTAGGAATGGGACACAATTCCTGTTCACTATCTTGTGCTGAGCCTGTGACCTTGGTTTCAAAAATGTCACTCTGTGATCCCAACTCTAGTGTGGGAAACAAAGCTCGAGATCCTATTTACTGATATGATACTCCCTTTCCATTTCTGACTCCTGGAAATTTCCTTTCTTACTCTCATATTTAATTATTTATTTTAAATATGAACAAATCTGTGTTCAGAACTATTCATATTAATATAAATTCATAAAACTATGTTGTGCATTGCTTCGTGTTTGGATCAGGGAGAAGTTTTTCAGCAAACAATTGATTTACCACTTTGTCTAAAAGCTGGCAATATGGCTTTGACATGTTACATATCTTGTCTGAGAAAGAACCCAAACTGGAATCCTGTCCACTCAATTCAACTTTTTTTTCTATTCGGTTACCTCATGACATTGAAAGATATCGACTAAAATTTTGTTTAAACTGAAATTCAAGAATCTTATGCCATTCTAGTAAAGTTGTCTAAAAATGTATTGTATAATTTGTTCTCAGCAAATGTATGCAGATTTTTAATTGACACAGTTTGGAGCTGGGCTGTAGCTATTTACTTACTTTTCCCTTGAGACGTTTTAGATGAACTTAGATCATGTCTACACAGGCAAAGCAGCATTATCTAATAAATTCCATACAAAATGGGGTTGTTGAGTTGTCCAAATTCAGTTTCTATACTGTCCAGATGGTTGCTCAAGCCTCTGAATTATTGACAGTTTAGATTTAAGTTTATGATAATAGAGCATTTTATTGCCTATTTCTGAAAGGTTAAAACTACTGACTTTATTGCATAGATATGCATCAGATATTCTCATACTTGACGAACTTCGTGACCAGTTCTGAACAACCCTAAATTGATCACAAGTTTCAAGGAACAAAGGAGAGATTAGGAAAAGGGACTTTCTCCTATTATCTGCTTAAATAGGCTGTAACACTTATGATAAGAACTTCCTCACATAGGTTTTACAAAGGAATTCATAAATAACAATGTTAACCTATTTTGTACTGTGAACAATTAGGAAACTTTTAGTATTAACCATATCAAAAAATATAAAAAATACATACTTTCTCATCTAGGATATGTCATCGCTATTCAATATTCATTATTCCCAGATCCAGTATCCCTTGCATTATACCAGATTTTAAAAATCTGGGAGACACAGGAAATTAAAAAAAGTGGACATGACTGTTGTACTTTATTCAAATGGCTAATCATTTATTCAGAGGCACATAGCAGTCTTCAGAAGTGTGTAGATTCAGCGAATGAATCTTCCAACAATGTTCCAAATGCAACAGCCCTTTTCTCTCTCCGGCATCTTCATATAAACTACCTCCTAGGCTTTAGGCTGCTGGGTAACCAATTAGCATTATCAGCCATGTCAGTCACTTTCCTCCAAGACTTAATTTTGCAAGCTGCTACAAAATGACTTTCAGCCCATCTTCCTTAATAGACTGCTAAAGGATAATTTTTAAATGCTCTGAGGTTTTGATTTCTAAAACACATTTGCCAGAATAAAAGCTGTTTTGATCTTCAATCAAGCAACGGAGGAGCCAGACTCCACCTACGGTGCCTCATCTCTTTTGGGGTGCCAACCGTTCCAGAACGCCCCGTGAGGCTCCAGGAAAGAACCTGCCCCTGCTTGCATGCCCACCACGGGAGCCCCCCCAGCCAGCAGGATGCCAGCAAAGAGCCAATAAACACTCTTCCAGCCCTTTTCCTAAAGAAATTCAACAATGTCCAGACAATGGCAATACACTGAGCTTACTGGCTTAATTACCAGCTTTAAAGTTGTCTTGCGTAAAAGACTTCATAATGCGTGCTTGAATGAAAGAATTCTTATGGCAAGTTCCTTCTCAGAGTGCTTTCCCATATCCAGGTTTGGGTAAACTCAGGCAGGGTGAAGGAAAGGATGCAAATTAACATTTATTTCTTTTATTTCTAAACACCTTAAGAAACTCACTCTGCCAATTTCAACTATGTTAAGGGCTCAACTTGTTTTCTAAGAAGCTAAACTAAGAATTCTTCACAGAATTTTTAAACTTTACTCATGCGTTTCTGGGAAACCTGTCTTTCTGTTTTGGCTAATTACTAATGGACCATCAAACTCATATTTCATAATTTCTTCATAGTACAGCTCAAAGGGATTTCTCTCTTTTTACCATATAGCTCCTGCAGAGACTTATTGGTTTCTCTTAAGTCTTAAAGTCTTTGGTAGACCCAGGGCTCTTTCTGTCTGTCCCTCTTCCTGACATGTTTCTCTTCTCTTCTCTGCAGAGACCAGCACCAAACTGGTTTGACTAGGGACTATTATCATTTGTTAATAATGCATTTAAGTTTTTCTCACATGATTTAAGAAGGTAATTAAAACGTAGCATGTCAGTGTAATAGAAATGTACAATACACATTAAGTAAATTTTATTCAAGTCTTTAGCAGCCTTGAATTCCTTCCAGGTCTTTTTAGGGGAAATTTTCACCCCCAGGGACTGGGGAACTTGGCATAGAACATCCATTAAGTGTAAGGAGAGCTTGATTCCTAGCACACAGCAAAGAGAGTTTGCCCTTCAAAAATTCTCCTTGATTTCATATCAACAGATCAAAAAACAAAAACCTGTGCTGTGTTTTTGTTTTAAATTTATGTTTGGACAAGAAATAGAACCCATGCCCCAAGAGGCAATTCATATTCATCGGTACGCTTTTCTTCTATCGTAATGTTATTTCCCCTTACCTTGTATTGTGATAGAGTAAAACCTATTGATGGATAGATATATCATGACTGAAACAAAAATTTGACAAAAGTTTCTTTTTAGCAACATACTAATGCTTTTGCTGGGCCCTCAATGCCTCCTGCCCCTTGATGTAGATAATTTCTCTTCACTGAGGTTCAAGGGGATGCAGTGAAAGGAGATGGAAAAGATCATCACGGTAGATCCTTGTTTGTAGCCATAACAAATTCAAATTCATTTTAGCCGGGAATAGTGTCCTGTTAGCTTCATTTTAGCATGTCTGGCAACAAACCTAAAGGCCTGTGTTCTGAAATTATAGTTCTAATTTATGTCTGATTTTATAAAATAATGTTTAAATGGCTGATGGAAATGTCAATGCTAGTGACGAAAGCTGGAAGGGACTTTCTCTAAAGGAAAAGATCAAGGGAGTGGACCTTTGCTGGTGGCCTTACGGGGAGCCCAGAAACACCCTACAGCTCTCCCTAAGACTATTGTCCTGGCATTTTAATTTCCTCTGCTTCAACTACTAAAAGAAGCTAAGAGGTATGTTGTCCCCTCAACCCTAGGACTTGGGGGACAGTGTAACTGGCTTATTGGGACTTGAACGTGAGCAACAACAACACTCTTAAAAGAAATAAAAGATATAATAATCTTCCTTTGGTTAATTTGGGAGTTTTGCCTAAATCTCTACATATATATGGCAATGTATGAACTGGAAGGTAAATGCTTAAAAAAAAAAAACAAGAGCCCAATGAAGGTTTTATTTTTTTCCCTCCTTTCATATCCTTTCACATCAAGCATATGCTTATTTGAGGAAAGACTACCTAAATAGCCTGTTGAGGACTTCAGAAAATTATTTCAAAAAGTATTATTTAAAGTATGATTACCTATATGAGGGAAATTTAAAAGCTGTTGGAAAGGTCCGATGTTGAAAATATTTCTCCTATATTGTTGATGTCTCAAATTATAACTTAAAATATACCTCTTTTGGCACAAAAGGATTATTTTAAGTAAACTGTAAATACAACTGCTATACAGAAGAGTCTTATAAGCAATGGTAATTTTTCCATAAGGGAATTTCTCCATCTCTTTGCCAGTATCCTGATAATGTGCTAAAAACAGCTCCCTGAAGGATGAGAATGAAATTTGGATGGCACTAAAAAGAGGAAGTGGCAAGCTTGAGGTTGAGGTTATGGTACCGCCTAGCAGAGAAGATTTGGGAAGGACCCTCGGGCAGCCAGAGGCATTATAATTTGTTATCTGAGAAAAAGAGAAAGGAAGGGGATATATGAGTAGGCTGGTGTGGGAGAGTTTAGGATGCTGGTGACAAGCTTGGCTTCTGCCACAGTTTTGCCTACGGCTGGCCTTCAACATAGTTCTAGATTCAGTGTCAAGAGAGCATTTTGTGCTCTTCCACTTGCTAGATACTTTACCTGTATTATCTCCTTGCATCCTCACAAAACAACAACAATAAGAACGTGGTTACCCTGGTTTTAAGATTTGGAAATCAATGCCAGGCTTTCTGCTGTGGGCATCCTGATGCGGTTAACATGCCTATCTGTTTCCCAAATTCACTGTCTGCAGCTGGATCCTCCCCGTCTCTTCCATTTTCACCTCTCCTGTGGCCCATTGTATTGGGGCGATGGTTAAACGACTGGCTAGTGGACGACGCGATTAAGAGTCAATTTGTTTATGGCTGAACTTTGCTTAGTTCAATACCTCCCAAAGACATCATTTGAGTTTTGAAAGTTGCTTTCTTCAATAGTCTACTCTGAATTATATAAGGAATTACATAACCAACTAGAAATGAATGGGCGGTGGGGTGGCAGAAGGGGTTGTATTGATCTATTAGAGTTGGCTAATTCTCTACACAAGTATCCATTCTTACTCGTTAATGACTGAACCCTGATCTTTGGTCTGGCAAAAGACGGTATTTCCTAGGTCCCCCTACATCAATGACTACATCATGCTGATGGGACATAAGTAGAAGTGTGTGGAGCATCCAAGGATGGCTCCCGGTGTTTCTTCATCTTCCTCCTCCATCCAGTTGTTGGGAATCAAAGAAGTCTGGAGTAGGACATTCAAGGCTTTAAGGCATTTTTATTTGGGGTTCTCTGTAATATATAACTGAACCTCATCTAACTGGGGGGCAGTATTTGAAGGTCTCCATGTGTGTCACCCACACAGCTCCCTTAAGAACAGGTGGCTACAGTTATTAGATATGCACTGGGGTCAGGGGACCTGTTAGCCCTTATCAGTCCAGGGAGTGGCCTCCGCTTCTGAGGTGCTGGACAGTATTTGCATACGTGACATTTTTTGAAGCAGGTAGAGAGAAAAAGTGAAATGGAGAACTGAGCCATAGAGAAAGTGTGTAGAATCCTGGGTAAACTGCTGAGCAGGCTTCTAGCATTTCCCTGTGTAGCAGTTTGATATTATTGATGAATTCCAAAAATAGATATTGGAATATGTTTGTAAACTGGTCTGTCTTATGTTTCACTTTTACTTGATTAAATTATGATTAGGGTTTTGATTGGGCCATGTCAGTAGGACATTGAGTCCCCACCCCTTGGTGGGTAGGGACTCACAGATAAAAGACATGACGAAGAATAGGGTTGGAGTATTGATGTTGGAGTTTTTGAGCTGGAGCTGGGAAGTAAGCACCCCAAGGAGCTTGGTCATAAGGAAAGAGAAAAGGCCCATGGAAGAGAAACAAGCTGTTCACCGGAACATCTACAGCTGGCCTTGTGGAGATAGCAGAGTAGCTGAGCCTGGAGAGAAGCAAGCCCCGGGGAAGAGAGGAACCCAGGAAGACTGAACCCTCGTAGACGTCAACAGCCATCTTGCTCTAACCCTCGCAGACGTCAGCAGCCATCAAAGTCTAACATCTTGCAATAGACTTTGATGAGGGAAGTAATTTATGCTTTATGGCCTGGTAACTGTATGCTTCTACCTCAAATAAATACCCTTTATAAAAGCCAACCGATTTCTGGTATTTTGCATCAGCACCCCTTTGCTGACCCTAGACCCAAAGGGCAGCCTAGGAGCCATGGTAACCTACATATGTCACTGTTGTAAATTAAGAACACCCATCTGAAAAAGGGGTCCTTCAAAAGATTCCCTAGGGGGCGGATATGGCTCAAATGCTTGGGCGTCCATTTCCCATATGGAGGGATCTGGGTTCGATCCCCTGGACCTCCCGGTAAAAAAAAAAAAAAAAAGATTCCCTGAAGATATCTACCTACTTACAAAGCTGGCTGGGACTAGAATGTCAAGAAAAACTGTCCAGGAAGTATCGTGTACCAAAGACCATGTAACAAACACATCAGCTCCTGAATACCTACTCTTGACTTTGATGTGAGAACAAAGGTAATTCTACTGTTCTTTAAGCTGCTCAAAGCATATATAAAATATATACATATATTATATATTCTTATTTTATATTTCATTTTGTTTTCCTCCATTCCCTTGGATTTGGAGAACCAGGTTCTGCATATGAATGATCCATGGTGATTCATGTATCTGTTGCAAAGCCCTGTGGTGGAGAGGCAGGAGTGATGAGCTTGGATTCAGAAGCACTGAATTCTCCGGCAGGTCTGGAAATGAGTAAGTCATATTTATTGGCCCTGCTACTTAAAACTGGTTAACCATTTGGAGTCTGTTTCTTCATTTTAAAGTGGGAAATGTACTCATGTACTTAACAGAGGAAAATGATGTGATAATGTAAGTACTTTGCAAATGGCAAATCTGAATACAAAAAATATTGGTAAATGCCTCATACTCATTGGCTGTGTATCACAGGAGTTCAGACAATCACTACATCGAGTTAATACGCTTACATAACTGGCATGGAAATGGAGGCATCGAGTGTCTTGCCCAAATTCATGCCACTATGCAAAGATATAGATACCATGTTATATATTTCAGCCATATTTTATTCGATATTTATAAAGTAGTAAAGTCAGTCGCATAATGGTACACAATTGGAAAATGCAGAACTAGGATTCCAACTCAAGATGATTTGCATCCAAAGTACGTATTCTTTCCACTACTCTAAGGTACCCCTCACTGAAGGTGGTTGAGAAGGGTAAGCAGGAAGTGTTGGGTGGGTTAGCGTCAGGAGGGCATCCCAGGCACAGGGTGTAGCTTCAGTGAAGGCATGGCTTTATGCATGGTATATGCAGGTGTGCAGTTACTTAATATAATGTGTGAGAAAGGATTGTCATAAAGTCAGGCTAGAGAAGAAGGCAGGGCCAAATTTTATGCTTAAGGGTTTAGAAGATTTTGGAGAATTTTAAGCAGAGAGCAACACAATACATTCGATCCCTTTGATAGCACTGGAGATGGTTCTGATGATATTCAAGCAGGAAGTAGGGAGATCCTAGGATGATTACTATTCATCCTAGTAATCCAGGCATTGGATGTTGAGGACCTGAGTTGCAGTGCTGGTATTTTGGAAGGAGATGGAGTGATATTCACACCCACAAGAATGCACCAGTTTAAGAACATAATTTTCTAGGGTCCACAAAAGACTCAAACTGCCACAACACCCTAGTGAAGTTGACTGCTGGCAGCTGCATATAAGTCTGGAACTGAGTATGAGGTATGGAAAGGAGAGATAAACTTGGAAATCACAAAAAATTCCATGGACAATGGAAACCAAAAGAATGCAGACTGAAAGAATGATGGAAGCCTGAAAACACAAGTAGACTTATCTCTTTCAAAGAAATGTAAGAGGCTGCAAGGAGGGACTGGGGATGGCCCTGGATAACCTTCCAGAGACTTTGTTTCACTTACAAAAGAAGCTCAACTGTGGGCTGAGGGTAGAGAGGTTTGTTCTTTTTTAAAATGCAGACTTGGGGGAATAACACTAGGTTTAATAAATTAGAGTCTTCAGGAAGTGGCTCAGGTCTCTGAATTTTAAACATGTGCCCCAGGTGAGAATCGAATTTCTAGCAGGATTAAATAAAATCATATATCTAAGGCACCTAGCCTCCAGAAAGATCCTAATATTCCTTAGCTACTCTTAATATTCTTACTAAGAAAGTTGGTGGGACCAGTAAGTTCACTGAGCTAGCTCTGAACGCTCTGAAATTCTTTCAGGTCTTCAGATTCCCAGTGGAGGATATGATCTGGGTAAAGATGATTATACTATTTTCCTTCCTTAGTTATTTTCCTAGAAGATATTTCTCAAGGAAGATGAGAGTCTTTGTAATTCTCAACTTTTAAAAATCAATTATTGTCGAGTTTTTTTTGCATTTTGAAAAGCACCAAATTAATTTCTACAGAATTTTCTTTTCTATGATCAACAAGGAGGTCAGCTGTTCCTGAATATGATATTCTTACAACACTGTGTATTGTCTCTGAGTTCTAATTGCCTTAGCCTTCTACAATTCTATTCTGAGAACTACATCTTTTCATGCAGTCTTAAAAATCTCAGCTTCTTAATATATGCATGAATGACAATATGTTCATTTGCATCTCAAGTTGCAAGGTTGACATGGCATAATTCTGCATGTAGAAAAGCCTAAAAATCCAGACACCCTGGTCTGAAATGTTCTCCATTCCCATAACACATAAAGAAATAACCTTGGAACAGAGGGGGGATCATGATATCCCTCTCTCATTTTATACGGTATCTCTGTCCTGGCCCTGAGATTTCCCTGTGTGCCTTAGGAAAATATGGGGAGATAGATTTGAACCAGCATCTAGAGGTAAATGATGCCACATTCTATTACCTGAGTTGTTATCTCCCCAATAGCTTCCCCCTTCCTCTTTTTGCTTTTCCAAAAGAGTACATCTTTGGGAACTGAGAATATTCAGTGAACAGAACTCATAAATCAAATCATTATCATTAATAATCAAAGTGAGACGTTGTAAGAAATAGCAAATTAATCACAACTGGCAGGTGAAGCTACTTCCAGCATGTGCTTCTTGAATACTAAAGGGAGCAGAATTTTCCCCAGCGGTTTTATTTATTTATTTATCACTCTGAGCACTGTGAACTTGTTGGTTGGTTGGCAAACAGAGAGGTTCTGTTTAATGAAACATTATTTTCAGAACCATTTTTGTTCCTCAACAAAATGCAGTATGATTTAAAGTATTTCATTAGCATCAACCAATTATATGTTTGAAATTGAGGGCATTTTTCTAGGGGAGAAAAATAACCAATGTTATCACATATTTGGATTAGATGTATTTATTTTTTATTTGACAGACTATAATCTTAGCCTAAATATTTTTTTTTATGAAAATGGGAGAAAAGTCTAAATATAATATTCTCTATTGTCATGGTAGTTTTTGTAGAATGGATAATAAAATTGCCTTGAATTTCTAAAACACCTTACATCTTGAAGAAAAGAAGATCCTATCATTTTGCCTTTTTGGATTTCCTACAAAGTAAGAAATATTTTCTTGAACAGAGAAAAAAATGAGTGAAGAAGAGGTAAAGTTCTGGCCATTTCATACAGTAATTCAGGGTCAGAATTTAGAGTAGAATTCTTATTTCATAACCCAGCACTAGACAATGTTGTAAAAAATTTTCAGTTTTTATTGACTTACTTTTGAACGGCCATATAAATTTTTTAAAAAGAGAAAATAAATATTAATTTCTGGATTTTATTTTCACTTCTGTATTTAACTAAAATTCAGTGAGTGATAAAAATGCACTGGAGCCTTCAGAAGGTAGAGAAGCATATATTAAACTCCATATTTAAGAAGAAGGACAGACAAAATATGTCGACATGAGGAAATAAAAATAAAACGCAGGACAAAGATAGCAGGGTAAGATACTCCTGGGTGCCGTTCAGAGTCTTTCAACAACTAACAATACCTGGCAGAGCCATCTTCCACAGCTCTCTGGAAAACAGTTAAATGGTTGCAGTAACTGAGTTAGTGCTGAATCAAAAAAAATGAAGTTTTAATAAATGGTTGGAGAAACCCATGAGGCTCTTTCTGACCCTTCCCCGACCCTTTCCCCAGTGTGGTGTGGAGCCAACCTGTGCTCCATTTATGGGTCCCTGGACCTGTTCTGGAGGAAGCAAGTAATCCTTACATGCCTACTGGAGAGTCTGTATGTCGGTGGCAATCATTTGTGTGGCAGCCTGAAAGACTAAACCAGGAAACTCATCTCCCACTCACCCTCCCAAAACTTGACCTACAGACAGAAGCAGCTGGTTGACAGAAAAAGCAGTGTAAGAAATTAAGTCAAAATAGCCTGAGGAAAAGGATTACCTCTTTAAGTTAAACAATACAGTAAACAGGAGAGGGTGAAAGTCTATTTCATAAGGAGTAGTGGAGGCATTTGAACTCCTGTAAATTCCCAAGGTCACAAGCAAGCACAAGTCCAGGACAAGACACAGGTTCAGAAAAGACAGAAAGAATCCTGCATTTCATTTTTGCCTAGGGCTGGTCTTCTTGGTAGGAGAGCATAAATCTGGAGGAGAGCACCAGCCAACCCAGAGACAATTTGCAAAGATTGTGAAAAGTGATTTTTGTTCTGTTTGTTTGTTTTTGTTAGCTCTTGGCACCCAAGGAAATTTCTGTCATATCAATAGCTGGATAAAATCTTAAGGAACAGATATCTCAGGGACTAAATCTAAGAGCTAATACCTTAAAATATTAAAATATACAGTGTGCAACAAAAGATTACAAGACAAACAAAAACATAGGAAATGATGGCCAATCCAGAGGAACAAGGTAAAAATCAAGAAAACATCAAGGTATAAGACCAAACTTTGGACAAATCAGACAAAGACTTTTAAAAAAAATCATTTTTCTATATTCTCAAGGAGATCAAACAAAACACTGACAAAGAATTAAAGAGCACCAGGAAAATAATGCATGAACAATATGAGAATTACAGTAAAGGCTTAGCAATTTTAAAAAGGAACCAAACAGAAATAATGGAGTTAAAGAACACAATAACTGAAATGAAAAATTCCTCAGATGGTTTTGATAACATATTGGAACTGGCAGTAGAAAGAGTCAGAGAACTCAAAGACAGGATAATTGAAATGACTCAGGCTTATAAGCAGAAAGCAGAAAGAATGAAAAATTGAATAGCACCTAAGAGATCTGTGGGCATCCTCCAGCGTACCAAAATACACATTATGAGAGTCCCAGAATGAAAAGAAAGAGAGAAAGGGGCAGATGGAATATTTAAAGAAAAAATGGCAGAGTACTTTCCAAACATAAAAAAGACATGGATATGCACATCCAAGAAGCCCAAAGGAAGAGGATAAATTCAAAGAGAACCACACCCAAGTACATAGTAGTCAAGTTGCCCAATGCCAAAGGAAAAGAGAGAGTTCTGAAAGCTGCAGAAGAAAAGTAATATGTTATGTACAAGACAAAGTAAAAAGACAACCTATAGAATGGAAGAAAATATTTGAAAACCACATATACAATAAGGATTTAATTCCCAGGATATATAAATAAATCCTGCAACTCAACAACAAAAAGGCAAGCAACTGAATTAAAAGTGGGCTAAATACTAGAATAGACATTTCTCCAAAGAAGATATACAACTGGCCAGAAGCACATGAAAAGATGCACATTATTAGACATTAGGGAACTGCAAATCAAAAGCATGAGACGCTATTTCACAACTATTAGAATGGCTACTTTTTTTTTTAAAAAAAGGACAATAACAAATGTTGGGGAGGATGAGAAGAAATAGGAACTCTTGTATATTGCTGAGAATGAAAAAATGGTACAGCTTCTGTGGAAAACAGTTTTACGTTTCCTCAGAAAGTTAAATTTAGGATTTTCATGTGATACGACAATAACACTTCTAGGTATGTACCCAAAAGAATTGAAAGTAGGGCTACAAACAGATATTTTCACACTAATGTTCACAGTGGCACTATTAACCATTGCCAAAAGATGGAAGCACCCCAAGCGTCCATCAACAGATGAATGAATAAACAGAATGTATATAATTACAATGGAATATTATTCAGCCATAAAAGGGAATAAAGTTCGGATACATTTAACAACATGGATAAACCTTGAAGACATTATGTTGAGTGAAATAAGTTATACACAAAAGGACAAATATAGTATGATCTCACAGATGTTAAATAATTAGAATAAACAAATGCATGGAGTCAGAAATTACACACAGATTAATAGGGGCTGAGGTAGGAGTAGGAAATGGGGAGTTCATGCTTAATTAGTACAGAATTTCTGTTGGGTTGATGGAAAAGTTTTGGTAATGCATGGTAGTGATGGTAGAAAAATATCGTGAGTGTAATCAACACCACTGAATTATATTTTTGAATGTGGTTAAAAGGAGAAAATTTTTGGTTATATATGTGCTACTAAAATAAAAATTTTATAAATCCGCAGGACTGTACAATACAGTGAACCCAGTTAATAAACTATGAACTGCAGTTAATAGTATGATTGTAATCATGTTATTTCATCAATTGTAGCAAAGTTACCATATGCATATAAATTGTTAATAATAAGGAAAACTGCATGTATGGGGTATATGAAACTATTTTCTGCTTGATTTTTCTGTAAACCTATACCTTCTCTAATAAATAATAATAAAATCGAAGAGTATTTAGGGATTGCAAAACATAATATTTCAATAAATCCTATGTGGTTACAAAGGTCGGGGCTTTTTTTGGATCTATTTTACTAAGAAATGGAGAGAAACTGAGACTGTCATTTTCTTTTATCAAGAATCATTTTTCTCTTCCATGATGGCTACCAATTGCCGTAAGCTCAATTCAATAATCTTCACAGTACTCTAGGAGTCCAACTAAAAAGCAACATCTAGGGTTCAAACGTTGGGGTTTTGCAAATGTAGAATTCTCAAAATCTTTTTGGCAGATTCCTGAATTATTCAGGAGTGTCAGTTTCTATTTGTTTCATATTACTTATATAACGGGTCATTTCTACCATTTGAAAGCATCTCTATTTAGTAAAAAAGCAAAACTAACACTGAAGTGAATCTGTGATGTAGGTTATGTTGAAGACATACTTGGAAAGTGGTCTAAAGAGAGTAAATGCATTTTCTTGTTTTAAGCTGACACGTTGGTTACTATTTCCTGGCTATTTTCTGGACTCTTTTTCAGTTTCTGTTTGTGGCACGATTTGTCATCCTCCTTGGATTGCTTTCTCTTCCAATCTTCCTTAGGGAGAGGTAGTCATGTGACATGATGAGAGTGTTTCCTGGTTCTGATGAGCTCTTTGTTGGAGGAACCTGCCCTGCTCTCTGGCAAACTGATGCCCTTAACATCTGACAGGTAGCCCAAAAGGATGAATTTCCAACTCTTGAATGATGTAGAGAATAGGTTTCTCAGAAAGTATGATAGTTTTCTATTTGAACAGTGTTTGCTCCCTTTTGAGAGACTGTATAACTGTAATAATCTGATACTAAACTTAAGAAAAAAAAAGCTAAACAAAGTAGAAAGTGTGGTATGTATTTGTCTTTTTTTTTTATGCAGCATTTGAGACAGCTTGTTAGAAGGTAAAATATGTGCTTTGCTCACTGAGTCCAGAATATACTGTTAATGAGAAATGAGAAATGAGAAATGAATACACTTTATTCTATAAGGTCTCCCCTTGGACCCACTAACACATCAAGTTTGTGTGTCTCCAAATCTGGTGAATTGTTTATGTGATTTGAAAACCAAGGAAAACCATTTCCAGACAATCAACACAGGGGCCAATCATTTATAACTTCCAAGGATCTCAGATACTTCACATAGGTAAGTGTCATGGTAAAACTCATGTGCCAACTTGGCCAGGTGATGGTTCCCAGTTGTTTGGTCAAGCAAGCACTGGCCTAATTGTACTGTGAGGACATTCTCTGGACTTAAATCATCATTGAGTTGATTGCATCTATGGTTGATTACATCTACAATCAGCTGAGGAGATTGCCTTCAGCAGTGAGAGATGTCTCATCCAATCAGTTGAAGGTCTAAAAGGAGAAGTGACTTCAGTCAGAGAGAGAATTCCCATCTCTACTTCAGCCAGCCAGCTTCTCCTGGGGAACTCATTGAAGACCTTCACAGGAGTTCCTGGTTTGTGGCCTGCCTTCGGAGTTTGGACTTGTGCATCCCCATGTTCATGTGAGTCAATTTTATAAAATCTCGTAATATTTACAGATAACACCTGTTTGTTCTGTTTCCCTAGGGAATCCTGACTACTATAGTCCGTTTTTATTTGTTTGTTAGTATGTTTACTTTCATCATTCCTGACTTATGTATAAGGAAACAGATCATAAAGAAATCACAAAATAAGATTGCAAACTATGGCCAAGAAGAAGTCAAACAGATTCCCTAGCACAATGGATTAGCTAATACAGATTTTCCTTCCCCTGTTCTCCTTTCTTTTCCCTACTGGTCCTTTTCTTCCAATCCCTCTTTTACATACCTCGAGTTTTGTTTTCAGTAACTCACACGGTACTTCAGAACAAAGTTAGGCTTTTGGGGCTTCTTACTTGCCATTTAACTGTGTGGAAGTAAAAAAAATGCCTGAGCAATAATGCACGTTAGGTTATTCAATAACACAAGGAATGTAAAGTGATTTTATATCTCCTTGAATCAGGAATATTAATTAATCATATGATGAGAATGCAACCTTCTATTTACCAGTGCAAGAGACTGCCAAGATCTTTCTGACTTTAATAATTGCACATGCTGTTGTGGGAGGAAAAAAATAATTTAGTTATTATATTGGAGGGTGCTTTTTTCTATCACGGTGAAACTGGAAAGCAGCCAGGCTATCACATTGATGTTAGGAGAGTTGGGAATCTGGATTACTTTTATTTAAAGCTTTCTCCACTTTTATTTAAGGAAAAATACTTAAAGAAAAGCATCAGGAATGGTACATGACACTTCTTTCCAATGAATGCAGACATAAAACAAAGTGTATACATATTTTTTTTTCATCAGGTACACATCAATTGAGAGGAGGGCAAGCATGACACTATTTTCAAGGTGTCAATGTTGACTTGAAGATATGCTTTGTGCTCCATCAGCTGCAGTAGTTCAGATGGAAACAGAGCAAATAGTCACAAAAGTATCTTGTTGCAGGGTTGTGAGGGTCTCAGCATGGAGGTAGGGTTGCAAAGTAAAATGAGGTGGCTTGTCATTTGGCTTTCTTGCCTCCACTTCGTTTCAAATGTCTTTTTTTTTCTTCTAGCAGGGATGTTTTTCTTTTTCCTTTCCCTTCTCTCCCCTCAGCTTTCAAATTCCCATTTTCAAGGATCACGTCAAATACCTCTCCTCCAAACAGTTTTTTACTGGTTGGACCGACCTGAAGAGATCTTTCTATTTATTCCAACCTCATCCTTCTCCTTTTCTCTCTTTCTCTTCCTTACCCTCTTCTCTCTTTAATTGAACCCTAATTTGTAGCACTTTTCGAGACACCTAATACTGTATCATATTTGTTTTGAATCTGTGCATCATGTTTTATCTCCTGCTAAACTTCTTGAGGTAGAGAGAGGTTCTACGTAATCTTTGTATTCCCAGGTGTCAAGTAAAGTGATGTTTACGCATTTGCTGCTAATAATTACTTATTGCATTTATCTGAAAAGAGAAACAACGTTGATGTGGGGGTGTGGTTACCAGGTACAGCTTTTGGTTACCTATATGTATTCTCTATAAAGTCACTTATTAATCCTGGTCATCAGTGTTTTCATCTGCAAAGTGTAAAATTCCACAATATCTTTATGTCTCCAATATTGCAAGATCTGCATGAGTTCATACTTGTTTTTATTAGGACCATTTAAAGTACAGTGCTTTCCCCAAGAAAACTAGACATTTTAATAGTTTAATAAAAATAGAAAACAAGTGCAGAATTTAGGGGAAGCACTATGTGTTAGTTGGCATATCGTTTGTTATATAAGCTTTGAATGTATATTCAACATTGAATGCAACTTTTCTAAATTTGTTTGTATGTAGTAATTGCTGAATTAACCAAATTTGAGTGACTAAAATAGATATGCTAAGTTTAATATGTATGCATGAGCATTCATATAAAACATCATCTATAGAGTCTAATTGAACCTACTTTAGAAAATATGGCCAGCAAAAAACTGTTATGCATGACTTTCCAAAGCAAACACACCTTTAAGCATTATTTTAGATCCTCACGTTTCGCAATGCCGTTCCAATTTCCTTCTAGCTCCCAAGCCCAACTTTAATAGCCATCTTTATCTTCTCCTGTGAAGGAATTAAAAGAAAATAAGCATTTACTTGCAGCTAAAATTCCTAGAATTTTCCTCCAGACATGCTTCCAAACTGAGTCTAGAGGACAGAGATCATGCACAAGATTTTTGTTCAGATGTATGGCATGGAGAAATACAATCACAGAGTAATGTTTTAAAAAGCTGCCACTCCAATGCTAATCATAGAAAATGCCTCTTTTAGCTTTAAATAAAACACCAAAATAATGGCAAATTTCTTGAGAGAAATTTGGTAGATTATTATATTTAGGGAGAACATGCAAGGTATACTTCAAAGCAGAATCCCACAAGTCATAACTTTTCCTCTTCTCTACCCTCCCATCCCATCCCCTTCCTTCCTCTTTTCCCCCTTCCTTCCTTGTTCCCCTTTCCCTTCCCCTCCCCTCCCCTTCCCTGTTCTTCTGTGTTCTTCCTTCCTTTGTAGTTGCTAATAAATACCTGTTCAATTGCAATAAAAGGATCTAGTTGCCAAGAGAGAGAACGGGCTGACATTTCAACCCAAATTTTTATCCATAACCTAATGGGAAAAGCTGAATATTTTCAAGAAAGATACATTTTTGCTCACTTTACACAAAGGTACAGAAAAGGAAGCATGGAAGTTTTGTAAATTAGTTCCTTTTCAAGTAATATTTACTAGCCATCTAGCTGATTGAATTAAATATTTCTTAAAATTCAGTCATAGCTGCCTCCATTATCCTTTATGACGATTTGGATTTAAAATATCAGATTTGTTTAATGAATAATAATAATATAAAAAAGAGCAGAACCAGTTATTGCCCTGTTCACCAAGCCTCAAAATGACTGGAACATAGTAGCTTTGGTCAACTGGCCTCCAAAGAAAAGAGCAGGGCTGGAAGGAACCCCAAAGTGCACAATTAATATGATCACAGGATTGTAGGCTTCCTGCCATCTGGACACAGTACTCTAATAATATGACAAAGCAACCTCTGAAGGGTGTGGGACACAAAGGGAAAGAGGAATGGTACAAGGAACATTTTGCAATTGATGAGGGTGTTATTAGAGACCTCTGGTATTAATGAAGGAAAAAAAAATATTTTCAAGGTTTTTTTTTCATTTAAAAAGAAATTTTATTGAAGTATATCATCCTTACCTGAATATACATAAACAATAAATGTATAGTAAAAGTTGTGAACTTACAAAACAAACATGCATATCATCATACAGGGCTCCCATACGTATCCCCACCACCACCACTTTGCATTGTTGTGAAACATTTGTTCCAAACTATGAAAGAGCATCATGAAAATATTACTACTATCTATAGTCAATATCATATATTTGGTGTATTTTCTCCCAACCTACCTAATTATTAACATCCTGTATTAGTATTATATATTTGTTATAGTTCATGAGAGAACATTCTCAGATTTGTTCTGTTAACCACAGTCTATCTTCCACCACTGGATTCCCTGTGTTATGTAGCCCCATGCTTTGTACAGTCCGTTCAAAGTGTACACTCAGTGGCTCTTAATTTCATCACGGAGTTGTGCTGTGATCATCTCAGTCAATTTTAGAACATTTTCATCACTCCAAAAAGAAAAATCCTATACCCCTTTATACCCCCTATTGTTGTACCTTGGAATTGATATAATATCTTCTTTGTCCTTGCTGTTAAAATATTACAATATTACTGTTAACTATCATCCATAAATTATATTAGTCATAATTCCCCATGTATCACCATATTCTTAAAACTTGGTAAAAGAAGAATGTTCTTATATTTATACTATTAACAATTGTACTATTAACAATTGAAGGAAATATATTTAAATCCAAATAAAATGACTGAAAACATTTATGGGATCATCTTTAAAATTAAACTCAAAGGACCCTATCAGAGAGGAATATTATATTTATGCAGGCGGGTTAAGTAAATAGAGCTTGAAACATTTTGGAATTAGACATGTCGATCTCCCTAAAATGAGCTCTAGCTACCTGAGTGATCTCGAGCACATAACTTGAACTTTCTGCGGTTCAGTTTCCTTGTCTGTAAAGTAGGTGACTACGGGGGATTGTTGGGAGGATTCACTTCTGTGAGCCATGAACCACAGAGGCTTCTCTTAACCACGAAACTAAAAAACTCCCATTAAAGGAATGCAAAGTCCTTACACTGCCTTCTGTAATAGTAAGGATAGGATAGTGATGGAAAAATTATCTCCTATATTTCCATGCATAGATTGTACTTCTCTGATCAATCAGTGAATTGAAGAAAGTTTCCAATATCTTTTGCCTTTCATTTTCTTACTTGCCTTCTTTTATCTTTCCCTCTTTTTTTCCTTGAAAAGTAGTGACAGGAGGTAATTTTTGGGCCTTACCATTGCAGATAGAAAACCTGTGCTCTAGAGAGGTTTTTCTTGCAAAAATTTCTTTACTAGTCATAAAATTGTCTGAGTTCTATGAATCTAGTTTACCAATATGATATCTTGACAAACAACCCCTAGGTTTTAAACTTGCAAATGAGTTTTAAATAACAGTGATAAAATAATTTGACTGGTGGTCAGGAAAATTGAGTTCTATTCTTGCTTCTGTCATTAATACTCTTTGAGGCCCTGAGCAAGTCTTAATGATTCTGGTAATTTTTTCATATTTTCCTCAACTGAAAATATCTTATTTATATCTTTAAAGGCTCTCTAGTTTTAAAAGTCAGTAGTATATAAGAAGCAAAACAGGAAATGACTTTTTCAGTTAATTCAAACAGATAAATAAAAGCAAAAAGTATTTGGCAAGGTATGGCTTGTTCAAATTATGTATGAATTCTGTACTTTCCTTTTTATGTATAAGCATAGATAGTAAATAAATATCTTCTTCTCCTGGCATTTATACTGCTTGTAAGAAGACATAGGGAAGGCATCTTTTTTGAAATTTCAATACCATTCAGATCTGTTGATATTAATATTAAAATTAATGATTCTCCTTGTATATAATGCATTACTGTTAGCACTTCATTAAGACTATGTTAAAGTAGGTCAGTGTAATAACCCAGCCAAATAAATTAATGTGTTCTACCAGGAAACACTCACTTAATAAGTATTCATAGCTTTGTGCCAATGTAGCCACTGGATATTGTAGTTTTTTACAGAGATTTTTATCTATCAGATGCTTTGAAGGTAAGATAACACTATCCATGCTCTTTCATGGTGAAATATTGGAAATGGTCACCTCTGCAATATATTTAGGAACCCTGGGGAGTTACAGAGGACTCAGAGAGAGTTTTCCCATGCCTTCATGCCATTTCAATGGGACTGACAGTTAAATTGACAATGAGATTGACATTTCAATGAGATTGACATCTCTATGATATCAAAAAATATTCACAGAGAGCAACTCTCTGCACATAGTTATACATCTTGAATGGTCTCATTGAGGAAACTTAGCATGATTAAGACAGGAGAAAGAAAACGTGGATCTAGCCCCTGAGAGACTCTCCATGGAAAGATCTTTAGGGGAAGGCTGTTGCTTTCCATGTTCCTGACATAGAGGCAAGTCGTTTTGGTCACCCTGAAAGTGACATTGTCATGAGGGAGCATGTTGATTGTGGGAAACTCTTGACCTCAGTTCACAGACCCCTGTAAACTTATTGGCCAACTGAAACTAAAATTGTTGTTTCTATCTGTTATTATCTATAGTCATGATTTCTGTTCTCCGCAAGTGGCATAGTAGAAATAGGAGCTAGAATTTCTGATTTCAATTCCTGCCATTTCAAAAACTAGCTCTATGATCTTAGAATAAAGTTAACTTCTGATACTCAGTTATAAAATATGTAAATTTAGGTTAATAGCTATAATATAAGATGTATTTGAGAATTAAATGTCCTAATGGATGTAAGAGTATATTGTAAACACCCTGAAAGTTATAAAAATATGTCTTATTATTATCCTTACCAGGTTTTTCCCCATAGTTAAATGCTGTAAGCATTAGTGTAAATCATTGCTCAGCTAAGGTTTGCTCATTTAATATTTGGTTAATATCATATTTAAGAAGGCAAGTTACAATGTGCAAACCCATTACTTTTGAAATAATCTGCTGTTTGCGCAGTAGACACTGAATTGTTTGCCTCCGTTAGCACAAAATTTGAGCACTGACCATAACTTAAACTTAAGTTGAGGAAGGTAAGGATCTGGTGAAACTGCATTTGTGCATTTCTTTATCTCACCATCATTTGTTACTTAAAAAGAACAAAACGAGTATACACTGAAATAGGTAGCCAAAAGGTATAAGAGGGGACACTGTTTTCTATACATTGTAGATAACACTTGGTTTTATATCTCATGCATTCTAAATTCCTGCCACGAGACAGGAAAATAACAGTATTTTATAAGATTTATGGAATTGTTGGATTAGTTATGCATAGAAAGCTGGTTTGGGGGAAAGGGCTTCTTACTGCTTCTTTGAGGTTCTGACTGGACAAGAGCTGCACTCAATTCAAAAGAAGATTTCTCCAAAAAAGAAAGAAAAAAGGTTCAGCCTCAAAAAAGCTCTCTGTGTGTAAGTGGGATTTTACTAAGCAGCCTTTTATAGGAGTGCTTTCACAGGATTTGTTTACTGTGTTTAACAATAATAAACAGACAAAAATGATCATTGACATGTGGTACATGTAGTCTAAAAGATCCCATTGTAAGTGTGATTTTGAAAGGCACTTTTCCTAATCTCAACATTATTTAGGAAAACTTTAGGAAGATGGCAGGCTTTTTTTTTTTTTTTTTTAGGGTTGTTTGTTTTTCACACAGAAAAACACATTGTCCCTTCTGATACGTTCTGAGAACAAATTACTCTAAAATGGCGTAGAGAATATGAGAGATTGCTTATCTTGCTATATTTAATAGAATAATACAAAACTGTAAGCTTTAACTACTTAATAAGGAAAAGATCTTCTGCCATCATGTGGAATGTTGGAGAATCTTCCCTTGTTTAATGTTTTTCTTTCTTTGCTGGTTTCTATATGAAATGAATTCAATTTTCTGACAGAGGAGTAATTATTATTACCACAAATAAAATTCCCCAAAATCATGGAGTAAACAAAGTGAAGGCATTTCAGGAAGGTAAGTCTTGATAATTTAGATTTTACTTTTTCCATGAGACAAATTTAAGAGAAAAAGAAAAGCTTCCACCTCAGAAAACAATCACATACATTAGAGAAATTAGAGGAGGAAAATATCTTTTGTCTAGTCTCTTCTTTACCCACTGAGGAATGAATATATACATTTATCAATATGTTTTGATTGAATAGCTGCATTTTATTTTGCTTTTTACTTGGGATATTATTCCATAACCTGAAGTATTTTTTTGCATAATCATTCAGGATTGCCAGTACTTTTATTCTTGAAAGAGTTATTAAACACATCTTTTCTTTTCTCCTTGCCCAAATATATCTTTTCCTATCTTCAGTGATTTTCAGTGGGGTGGGAAAGTGACCTACTTCTTCTGATGAAGGTGAGAGATGTCAGCTGGCATGGAAAAACCTCCTGCCAATATCACAAGAATACTTGATTCTACCTACTATGCAGGGAACAGTTTCAAAGGAAATTTTTGACCGAGCTGTCATTCAGGCTTAGTTTATATGCTAGAAAGAACCTTAACCAGATGCCACGTGTTTCTTGTTGAAGTGATTCATCATATTTCACAAGTAATGCAATCACCTCTTGTGTGGGAAGAGAAGTGGAAGAAACAGAGAAAGGAAAGGAATAGCATTAAACGAAAAAGGGAATGAGTCCAAAGCATCCCTTATTATTGGGATGAAAAATAGGTCAGCAGCCGGACAGGCATTGTTAAGAATAGCTGCCGACTTTACAAGTATCATTTTTAGATGAAATTTCCAGTTTTTCTTGGAAAACTATATCTATAGGTAAGTAGGACTTATAGGGCAGGTGCAATTTCCCACACCCTCATCTAATTTTCTACATAGACTCATCTCTCTGTCCTCCTTTAAATACTTTATAGGAAAGTCACTTCTTTCCTGAATTATACAATTCTAGGAATGAAGGAGTTAAACCTATTTCTTTAAGCGAGGGGAAAGTTGCTTCCTGCAAATATATCTCGGGAGCCTAAGAGAAATGTTCTGCTAGATTAGTTTGATTGAAAAACTCCACTGATAAGGAAGGAAATAAGAAGAAGTACCTGGAACACTTTCCCTCATCCTCTCTAGAAGACGGTAATCATTCCATCATTTCAAAACATTACTCACATCCACATTTTCAATGGGGTCTTCTCCAAGTGAATTATATGTGGTCCACATAATAAACTCCCAATCCCCTCACCTTCTTCTAATACATGTAGTTTATTTTAAATACTGTGGACATGGGATGTATGTGTGCTTGTGTATATGTGTTTTCCTGTAGAGGTCTGTGTTAAATTCATGAAAAATGAATGACTGGAATAGGGCACAGTTAGTCAAATTTCATTCCATATAGCTAGTTCTTTTTTTTTTTTCCTTCTCTTATTGTGAACCATCTATATTAGTCACTGTCCTGTAAAAATATTTGTTGTGATTCCTGATCTCCAAGGGATTATCGTGCAGCTGGAAATTTAGGACTAATAGATATGAAGAAATTGGTCGGTAAGCTTGTGGCGAGCTTTGCTCCTTGGTACACTTAACATAACCAAGTTGACATAACAATGTGTATAGCAGCAAGTCTTTTCTATAATGAGTGTGAGAGAATAAGAACTTATCAAGTCACTGGGGGACTTTCTAGGTTTAAGGTTCTTACTATTATTTGTCTATCATGGTGCTTTGAACGCTGGGCTACTGCTAGTGTGAAGCTGATCTGTGTTTGGAAGGTTGGTCTTGTTGCTTCTGCTTTTATTAATGATTTTTATCAGGAATCTTTAGATATAAGCTAAGTTCTTAGGAGTCAAGGATGAAATCTTCTCTATTTTGAGTCATGTGCTAGCAGTGTTCAGTAAAGTGTTACAGCCCTGGAGATACAGTATGTGTTTATCACAATGACCATGTGATAAAGAGCTAAGAGGAAGTGTATCTGCCCTGCAGAATAGCTTGGGCAAAGGGGAGAAAGACCAAAGAGGGGAAATATAAAAAATAAAAATAAATGATCAAGGGAAGCACATGTGACTCAAGTGATTGGGCTCCCATCTACCATATGGGAAGTCCTGGGTTCATTTCTTGGGGCCTCCTGGCGAAGGCAAGTTGGCCCGCGCAGCGAGCTGGTGCAACAAAAAGAGACAAAGAGGAAACACAATGAGAAACACAACAAACCAAGGAGCTGGGATGGCTCAAGAGATAGAGTGCGTCTCTCCCACATTGGAGGTCCCAGGATCGGTTCCCAGTGCCTCCTAAAGAGAAGACAAGAAGAGAATACAAACAGACACAGAGAGCACACAGCGAGTGGACACAGAGAGCAGATTGCGAGCGCAAAACAATGGAGTGGGGGATAAATAAATAAGACAAATCTTAAAAAAAAAAAAAATGGCTAAGGAAACCACAAATTGTTGATATTTATTCTTATTGCTAACGCAGTGAGACTTATTTAAATAACAGATTACAGACAAGATTTCAATATCGAGTCAATTTTCTCTGAGCTCCAAAGTCATTCTTTGATAGTGAAATATTTGAAGGCACCTTGGACTTTTTGACCTGAATTTTTAAAGCCACAGGACTAAGATCTTAACCATTCTTTTTCTCTAGTTAACTGATGAACATGATGCTCTCATTCCATTAATAACTAATACTCATTAAGATTATGGCCACTTTATTTAGGCTTTTTCATTGACTAGTGTAACAGTTTGGTATTATTTATGAATTCCAAGAATAGATATTGGATTATGTTTATAAGTTGGTCTGTTCCTCTGGGTACATTAGATTGTATTGGATTCAGAGGTTTCACTCTTACTTGATTAAATTATGATTAGGGCTTTGATTGGGCCACATCAGTAGGACATTTAGTCCCCGCCCCCTTGGTGGGCGGGGACTCACAGAGAAAATGGCAAAGCAGAAGAATTAGAGTTTTTTATGTTGGAGCTCCAGGAAATAAATACACAGAGAAGTAAATATGTGAGGAAGGAGTGATGGCTCCATTAGACACAGCAGAGGCCCTGTGAAGAGAGATGAGCCATTCACCTGATGGTTTACAGCTGGCCTTGTGGAGAGAGCAGAGCAGTTGAGCCAGGAGAGACAGGAGCCCCAGGAGAGAGAGATGAGACTTATCCCAGCCTACAGCTGATATTGGAAGAAGCTGGGACCATGGCACCTTAAGAGGAAGAGGAAGCCTGAACCCTTGCAGATGTCGGCAGCCATCTTGCTCCAACACGTGGCAACAGACTTTGGTGAGGGAAGTAACATATGCTTTGTGGCCTGGTAACTGTAAGCTTCTACGCCAAATAAACACCCTTTATAAAAGGCAACAGATTTCTGGTATTTTGCATCAGCACCCATTGGCTAATACAGTTAGTGTGGTACCTGATAGCTTAAAATTTTCTTATTTCAAACATTGACAAATTGTCAATGCATATCCTTTAAAGTAAAGGCACAGACTTTACATTTCTGCTCCATAAATAAGAAACTATATTCCAGTATGCATAATGATCCTTTCTGGATGCCAAAAGAATTACAAAGCATTCAGGAAAAAATTGGAAATGGCTCTTTTTTAGCATCATCTACTTTAAATTGTGTATCTCTATGAGTCATTTCTGGATATTAACAAAAATGTATCTCAATTGCTACACCAAAAACACTAATCTGAGTTATTTGTAGCCTTTCTTTGATGAAAAATAAATAAAACTTAGAGACCATGTGAATCTCCATGGGACAAATGGCATCAGTCTGACAGGAATAAGTGAAAAAGTGACAACACTTTTGAATGATGTTTTAGGCAACTTTAAATTAATATAATTGTAAAATATTTTTAAATCTAATAGAAAAAATTAATTATAAAATGTAACACATTCTGTGTGTGCATTTTTTTGAGATACCCAGTGCTTAGGGCTCTTTGGATATTTTTGCTAAGAGCTGTTAGGGCAATTATGGTAATGTAGAGATTTTCAGATGTGACACTGGTGACAAAGAGAGATCCCTCTAACTTTTGTTAGATAAGCTCTGTAGGAAATATACCCTGCTGGATTTTTACTTTTTGATATACAACGCAGAAAATTCCTATTGATTTTCCTGTGGCTATCTACTTACTTCAGAGAATTTGTAAAAGTGTCTATATTCATCAAACACTACAACCATAACACACAGATACAAGCTGACACACATTAACAAACACATACACACACACACATACACATTGACCTCCACAGTACTCATTGACACACAATCACACACACACCCGGCTTGGGAAGAATTGTGCCTGAGTGAAAAAGAAATGGAAATCGAGGAAAGTATAAAAGGTTTACGTTGTTGGTTTGTTGGTTTGTTGGATGCCATGCATAGCATGCAGTAAATACTTATATTTTCCTCATTATTGGTTCATAAGAAGAGACATAGAAAGGCAAATTCATTGCAAGTAAAACTCCTTCCTCCTAGTCCCCTCTAGATATTAACTTGACAAATAAGATCCCTTATGCCCTATGCCAAGGTTTAAGTCAACACACAAGCTGGAATACTTCAACTGTGATTGGACTATGAAGCACAAATATTACTGGTGAGCAGTCACAGCTCTAGCCACTGAAGGGCCTATTTAGGTCATATAGTGTTGCTCTGATGTATGCCTTATTTGCTATATCCTGAAGGTTAAATAAAAAGCCGAATAAGAAGCACGTTTTTGTGGGGCCACTGAAAGCCTCTGGGCTAGTCCCAGTTTTCACAACTGCTGCTTAAACGTTTTTGAAAACTTCAGATTGCGTAGTTTGTGGCAGAGTTCAAAGGCAAAGTTTACCATTAGCAAAGTAAGAATTACATGGTGACCTGGAATGAGTACAGGAATGTTCCAGAATTTATGTTGTAGCAAGTCCTTGGCAACGTGTTGTGTTGTGTATGTTTTTGGAGCAAATGTTAACACAGGTGTTTTGAGAACACCGTGTGCTTTGACTGAGAATCTTTAGGTAACTGTAGCCAGGTAGCATAGACAAATTGAATTTTGAGTGATTTTTTAAAAAAATTCAGTTTATCATGGACACCAATGGGAAAGAACAATTGCTTTGAAGCCTATATCTGAAGATATTTTCTTTGCAAAAAATAAGCCAAATTCTCCATGAAAAGAAGACATTGGATAAATGCATTGAGTCATTTATTTAATATACAAATTTGCATTAAATAAGTTTCAGAATTTGTTAGCTGTTGGCAGAATAAGGATTAATAAGAGTTAAAAAGACTCACAAGCAAACAGAGAAGAGGGACATGGGAATCAACAACTGTTATAGAAGAATATGTACAGGAACATGAAGAGGCATAAGAGGGAGCTATTACTTCTGCCTAGAAAATGTGGTCTGAGAAGGGCTGGTCAGCACAAACCATTTCTGAATAAGTTTATTTATGGGTATTCCATATGTATCAGTTAGGGTTCAACAAGAGAAGCAGAACCAGTGGAAGCTATATTTTAGGAGATTTATTGCAAGTGATTGGCTTATACAATTGTGGGGGCTGCCTAGGCAAGTCCAAACTCTGTACAGCAGTCATCAGGAAGAACAGTCTAGAACTCTTGGCGTGGGTTGAAGGTGCTATCCACATATGGATTCTCTTCTTGGTCAAGGGAAGCCTCAGCTCTGCTTCTAAGGCCTTTCATCTGATTGAATCAGGCCCACCCAGATAGTCTAGGATATTCTCCCTTACTTACACTCAACTGATTATAAATTTTACTCACATTTACAAAATACATGCATAGCAATACTTAGATTAGTGTTTTATTGACTATCTGGGGACTGTAGCACAGCAAATCAAAAGACCATCACATCATAATTCTAAAAATATAGATGCCACCTAAGAGAAAGGAGATGCAAGGAGAAAAAAGCTAGAATAAAATGCTAGCACGTTCAAATAAAACACAAAAAATTTAATTATTTATTGTTTTATCAAAATCATGCTATGTATGTTTTCAAATTGCCATTTGATCTAGTTGATGGTGTGTCTTCCTCTGACTTGTGCTTCTTTGTTTGGAGTGAAAATTTGCAAGTGTTTACAAACATATCTCATCAGTCTCAAACTAGGCTAAGGAGTACTGGAAATCAGTGATTGCCTTTTCTTTCTTTTGTAATAACATCCAATGTATTAAATGTTCTTTAACTGCTTTTTTTTTTTTTTTTTT
>JAQZBX010005544.1:0-18180 GCA_029593785.1 Cabassous unicinctus
AAAGGGGTGCTAATGCAAAATACCAGAAATCAGTTGGCTTTTATAAAGGGTATTTATTTGGGGTAGAAGCCCACAGTTACCAGGACATAAAGCATAAATAACTTCCCTCACCAAAGTCCATTGCCACATGTTGGGGCAAGATGGCTGCCGACATCTGCCAAGAGTTCAGGCTTCTTGGTTCCTCTCTTCCTGGGGCTCCGTTTCTCTCTGGGCTCAGCTTCTCTGTTTCCTCCACAAGGCCAGCTGTAGACTATCAAGCAAATGGCTCGTCTGTTTTCCTGGGGCCTTCTCTCCTTCCTCATGACCGAGCTCCTCTGTGTGGCTACTTCCTGGGGCTTCAGCTCAAAACTCAAAAAACCCCAACTCTGTCCTTTGCCATGTCTTTTATCTTTGAAACCCCGCCCACCAAGGGGCAGGGTTCAACGTCCTACTGACATGGTCCAATCAACGTGCTAATCATAACTTAATCATGCCCAGATGAACAGACAGTTTACAAGCATAATCCAATATCTATTTTTGGAATTCAAAACTATATAAAACTGCCAAACTGCTACAATGGACAACACCCATCCCAAAAAACAGTGTCTACAGCTGCAAGCAAGACAGTTCCATCCATTTTCCCCGTGGGATCTAAGCTCCCTCTCAATCAGAAACAGTGGGCAGCACCATCCCCAAATTCTCAAGACACATATGAACACACATAAGGGGGGGATTGCAACCATGGACTAAAGTAGACGTTATTATTCTAGCAATGGAAGAACTTTTAAAGTTTATATAAAGGCAGTGGTCACCAGAAGTTCTGAGGGGAGGGAGAGGAAGAATAGGTGTAATATGGGGCCTTATTGGACATTGGAATTGTTAGCATGACATTGCAATGATGGATACAAGCCATTATATGTTTTATCAAAACCTATAAAATTGTGTAGTAATGTAAATTATAGACCATGGTTAGTAGCAATACTTCAATATGTGTTAACATATTGCATTTGTGTGTAACAAATGCACCAAACTAATGAAAGATGCTGTTAATGGGGAAAAGTGTGGGAGGGGGAGGGTATGAAGTATATGGGAATCCCCTATATTTTCGATGTAACCTTTATGTAATCTAAAGCTTCCTTTAAAAAAAATTTAAAAAAATGATAACCAACCCTTCATTTCTTTTATAAGTGCTACTTGGTCATGATATATTAACTTTTTAATATGTTGTTGGTTTTACTTAATAAAATATATTTTAATGCTTACAAATATTGAATTACTATAAACTTTGGATGCAATCATGAGCATCCTTTAAGAGCATAAGTGCATTAGCTGAAACTTGATTAAGTTTCTTAAACATTCTATGCATCAGTTTTCATACGTGTAAAATGGCAATAACAGTAATAGCCTAGTTCTTTGTAGGGCATTGAATCATGTGTCCCACAAAAGACATGTTCATGTCTTAATCCAGGTTCCTGTGGGTGTGAACCCATTTGTAAACAGGACCTTTGAAGTTAATATTAGTTAAACGGTGGACTCATTTGTGAATAGCATCTTCAAAAATCCTATTTAGATGAGGCTAAATTGAATCAGGGTAGGCATTAATCCATATGACTGCAGTCCTATTAAGCTAAGGAAATTTGGATGAAGTCAGTTAGTAGAAGTCAGAAAAAGCCAGACAATGAAGCATATCATCATGTGATGGAGGTAGAGATACAAGCCAAGTAACCCCAGTGATTTCCAGCAAGCCAGCACCAGAACACTACAGATTCTGGGAGGAAGCATGGTTTTTTGAGACCTTGATTTTGGACTATCTTCCCTCCAAATTCATGAGAAGATAAATTCCTGTTCCTTAAGCCAATTCATTCTGTGGTATTTGTCATAGCAGCCCTAGTAAACTACGATACTATTTCATAAAGCTGTTGCTTGGACCAAGTAAGATAATGCAAGGGGAAGTACAATGCAATTTCTAGTACATGACTTGTGCTAGACATGGTCAGATCATATCAATATATTTTGAAAGACTGTGGTAAATCCATACTGGTAATTTGTTGTCAATAGTCAACTGAAAACAGTAGTAGTTGTTGTTGTCAGTAGTGGTAGAACAATTTGGGTGAGAGCTTTAGAATAATTATGGGACCAAGTTATTGAGCCAGATAGAGACATGAGAGCTAATGAGAGATTTGAAAGTTGATTTTGGGGCATTCTGGGTTGGAGTCAAACAAGGGAGAAGGGTTCTTCACTAATTCTGCATATGGGTACTTAGTGTCCCTAGAGTATATTTGTGTAGGCATGCATGAAGAGATTTTTATTCAAGAGATATCAAAGGGTCATCCAGGAAATAAAGGGCAGATTCCAATTTCAACCCTCCATCTAATCTCTCTGGATACAGTTTTTAACAAGGCTTGATGCTTAAAGAGCTTCAAATAGTTTTATTCCATGGACCATGGACCCCTATGGTAGGTTGAATTAAGTATCTCCACCAGAAATATATATATATATTTCTTTCTTAATCTTAATCCATGCCTATGGGTGTGAACCCATTGTAAATAGGAACTTTTGAATATGTTATTTTTAAAGTGTGGCTCAAGTGAAGGAGGTTGGGCCTTAATTCTATTACTGGAGATTTTATAGAAAGAAATCCACATAGAGGAGTAGAATTTGGAAGCCAGTGGAATTCAGAAGATAAAGGAGAAGCCACAACCATGTACATTGCCATGCAAAAGAAAAGCCAAGGACCCAAGATTGCAGGCAGCCAGCCCCAAAAGGGCACAGTCTTCAGGGAGAAAACATTGACTTGCTGACACCTCGGTTTTGAACTTCTCCTGGCCTTAAAACCGTGAGTCAATAAATTCCCATTATTTAAGCCAACCCATTGAATGATATTTGTTTTAGCAGCTGGCAAACTAAGACAACCCCTTTTTCAGGCTAGTGAAGCTATAGACTCCTTCTCAGAATATTATTACTAAATGTGTAAATAAAATACATAGGATTATAAATGAAACCATTTTTAAGGTGAAATAATGTTCCATTACAGGCTCTGCTAGAGGAGGGAGAGGGAGTTGTGTCTGTGGATCCCAGACTGAGAAGCTGTGAGAGTAATGAGGAAGATGGAGATTAAGATAGAACATTTATGGCTTCTTTCTCACTACAAGGGCAAAACAAATAGTTGTGACAGAGACCATATGTCTTGCAAAGCCTAAAACATTTACTATCTAGCCATTTACAGAAAAAGGTTTGCCTTTGCCTGATCTAACCTGTTATATTTTAGTTTTATTCCCATATGTACTATTTTATATATTGTATTTTTATTGTTTGTTTCCTCCCACTAGCATATAAATCATTCGAGGACAGGTGTTTTTGTGTGTGTCTATTTTGTTCCCTGCTTAATTCTCAATGCCTAGAATGGTATGTGGTATAGAGTATGTACTTACCAAACATTTGCAGATTGAAAGAATATCTGCCTTGTCACTTATATGATATATGGAGCAGGTGAGATAAAAGTCATTATCAGGAAGGGAAGAGATGGATCAATGCCTAGAATGGTTGAGAATGCCTTACTAAAGGATTTTAATAGATGAGTGGTACCCCCCATAATCAGGGAGGGGAAGGGACAACAGAAAAACACCAAGGGATGAGGCGTTCAGGTTGCCAAGGTGGGAATTAGCAGGGCTTATTCAGGGAATAAAGAAAACAAACAAACAACAACAACAAAAACAGGGAAAATAATCTAAAGTTTACAATGAAAAGGATAGGGAATACAGTTGGAAAATGTAAAGTTGAGGCCAGGTCATGCATAGCCACAAATGACAGGATGAGAATTTGATCTGAGACCAACTGTTGAGTCTACTGACTTAGATCTGTTTGTTTACAAAACTGGGAAGAAATGGAGGAGGAAACGTTACAACTCAAACGAGAAGATGTCAATTTGCACTGTAGTTACTTGTGATTTGGAGCAATTCTAAACAAAAGCAGCAAATCGAAAGACCCATCCCTTATTTTCTTCTCTTCACTTTAAGAATACCAATTACCAGTGATTGAAAGAAAACATTTTCATTGTATTTTCCCAGACCTGATTGTGTTACAAGTCTAGAGACAATCTCTAGGGCTCCAGCTTGGACACATTTACAGGATATTGAGTTTGGATTTTATGCCTTGTTTTGTGCCATTATGTGGCGGTTACTTTGACATTTATTATACGGCTGGATGATACAAATTACAGTTAGATAAATACAATCAACATTTTTTACTGGTTGTTCAAATTGTGCCTTGCCCTCAGTAGAAGAAAATGGCAATTTCTGATATTTTAGAAATTTGATGGAATACACAATTCAACTCATATATCATTGAAGGAATTATATATATATATGTTTTTGGCTTGCTTGAACTTTAAGCATTTGATTTAATATGCACTCACTGGTACCCACTGCTACCAGGTAGAAGAATTTTAAATAAAGGACATAATGTGTATGAATAAGCAGACTCAGCGAAATTCACAAAAATATTTAAAAATACAAAAAATTTCTACTTGATGATAAAATCAAATTATGTTACTATGAAACAGAGCTTTATAATACAGATTGACATTAAATGAAAGCACATATTTTTATAATACTAAAGCATATTTTCTCAATGCGAGGGATATCGCCTTCCAAGGTGGTGAACTTTGCTCTTGGAGCGGGAAAGAAATTCGAGATATTACAATGTTTGTGGCCTTCCAAAGTGCTACTGTACAAAAAGAGATTTACAGCATATTTCTGTTATTGAAATTTCATAGGGGATGTGAGAGACTCTTAAGGAAAAACGTATTAAAAAATCTCCTTAGGCAATTAAAAAAAACAGGTTGAGAAACACTGTGTTAAAGAAATGGATGCTTGTCTACCTACTGTCAGTCATCCTGATAATCCAATTTAACACTTCTTTCTAAATATCCTCAAGGGATCTGAGGCTCCTGTGTTTTATGACCTTGTGAAAATTTATACTTAATATGTACCTTAGACTATTTAGATGCTCTGATCGATTTATGATGATCCATAAGGTTTATGTATTTTTTTCATCCCAAACTTCTTTTACTTTTTTTCTTAGCAACTTCTTTGTGGATTTGCTAATAATCTGTAAACTAGAAGAATGTTGAATTTAAAATCATCTTACAAAGCATAATGTCAAGTGAAGAATTCATTTGTAGTATAAATATATGCATACAATCCTATTTTATTTGTATGTCTATATTTTTACTTGCTGGATTTTCTTAGACATACGTCAATAAATATGTCCTCTAATTGCCTAAACTGAAATTTGATTTTAACACAACTGACACAAGTATTAAGAAACTCTTACATCTGTGAAAAAATCATTTAATAAATGTTAATATTTATCATTAATTTTCCTGCATTTATCACAGTTATAGTTTCAATTAGACAACTGTGGACTGCATTGAAAGGTGGTATAGCATCACCAGACCTGGATGTTTAGACATGTACTGTATTTGTGACTTGGAGCAAGTTCTTTAAACATTCTAAGCCTCCATTTTTTTCATCTGTAAAATGGATAAAGTAATATCCATTACATAGGGTTGTTGTGAGAATTACATATATATAAACATATATAAAACCTTTAGTATAGAGGCTAACATATAGAAGCAAAATAAATAACAATGGTAATGGTGGTGGGGGGTAGAAATTTGTAAAGTAAAAATTTTTTTGGATTTGTGTGTTTTTTAAACCTTTGTAATGTATGCTAAGGCCAGGTGTAAATCAAGAGAGAGAGATCAGAAGACTGTGAAAGATTTATTATTCTCACAGTTCCTCCAGGAAGAAGGCAGCAAACAGAGCATAGCAATACAAGGTGTATTAGCCAGCCAAAGGGTTGGTGATGCAAAATACCAGAAATCTATTGGCCTTTATAAAGGGTATTTATTTGGGGTAGAAGTTTACAGTTACCAGGCCATAAAGTATAAGTTACTTCTTTCACCCAAGTCTATGGCCACGTGTTGGAGCAAAATGGCTGCCGACATCCATGAGGGTTCAGGCTTCCTGGGTTCCTCTCTTCCCTGGGCTTGATTGTCTCTGGGCTCAGCGCCTCTGCTAGCTCCACAAGGTCAGCTGTAGACTATGAGGCTTTCTAGGCTTTGCCTTCCTCCATAAGGCCAGCTGTAGACTATCAAGCAAGTGGCTCATCTCTTTTCCCGGGGCCTTCTCTCCTTCCTCACCACCAAGATCCTCTGTGTGCTTACTTCCTCAGCTCCAGCATTAAAACTCCAACTCAAAAACTCCAACTCTGTCCTTTGCCATGTCTTTTATCTCTGAGTCCCCACCCATCAACACCCTACTGATGTGGCCCAATCAAAGCCTTCATCATTATTTAATCAAGTGAAAGTAAAACCTCTGAATCCCATACACTCTAATATGCCCAGAGGAAAAGAGCAGTTTGCCAACATAATCCAATATTTCTTTTTGGAATTCATCAATAATATCTAACTGCTACACAAGGCAAACACTGGGGTCATTCACAATGCAGAAAAAGAGAGCTAGTGGGACTGAGAAGTGTCTTTATTGTGGTTTCTGTGGGAAGCATGCAACAGTGGCGCAGGGGTATGCCAGTGTGGGACTGGCTGGCTATATTTAAAAGTGGTGCCTCTGCAAGTTGGAGATTATTTATTTGTAAGCAGGTTAGGGTTGGAAATATTTAGGAGTAACAGAGGTAAAAGTGGGCCATGGGCACCTGGGAATGTGTATAGATGCTAAAGTATCAATTTACAGAAGCTAGAAAATGTAGTTAATACAATGTGGTCATGTTATTTCCATGTTCCACTTTCCATGGAAAATTATTATTCCAAAAGCCCAAGTGAATATGAGATTCTAGAATACTTGCAGCCTAAGGTATGATCAGTGGCTTTTAGATAATTGGTCCTTATGGGGAGCAAATGAAGCTAGAATGAGGCAGTTCAACTGGAAATTATAGGGAGAAATTTAACAGAAAGTGGTCATGATTGAAGTAAAATAGAGACTCCAAGCATGAGAAGAAAAAAAAGAGAGAGAGCAAAGAAGTGAAAATAGAGAACAGTTTTTTGTTTGTTTTAAACAAATCAATTTTATTGATACATATTAATAAAGCATACAATTCATCTGAAATGTACAATCAATGGTGTATGGTATAATCACATAGTAGTGCGTTCATCACTTCAATCACTATTAGAACATTTTCATTATTTCAATAATAATAATAAACCAAAAAGCCGACAAACAAACAAACAAGAAAATTCCTCACCTCTCAAACTCTATATACTTCCCTCATTGTACATAGCTACTGTTTCTGATTATTCTATCCAAAGTGTATAATCAATCGCTTTTAGCATATTCACAATGTTGTATATTCATCATCCCAAATATTTTAGAACAATTTGATTACACAAAAAGAAAGACTCCACATCACTTAACATTCCTTCTTCAGACCTACATAACCACTAATCTCATTTCAATTTTATAAATTGATTTATATTTACATTTTAGATAAATGGAATCATACAATATGTTGTATTCTGTGTCTGGTCTCCTTCACTTAGTATAATGTTTTTTGTTGTTGTCTGATATTAACATTGTGTAGTACTAACTTACATTTGTTTAGCTTCAAAGAAAAATGGTCTTATATAAGCAATTCTACCCATATTTATATTTTACATAATATATTTAGTTCATAACAGGGCAATTATACAATATTTGTCCTTTTGTGTCTGACTTGCTTCACTCAACATAATGTCCTCCAGGGTCATCCATGTTGTCATAAGATTCATGACTTCATTTCTTCTTACCACTGCATAATATTCCATCGTGTCAAGTGATTTGTTTAAAAGTGTGTTGGTTAATCTCCATATATTTATGAATTTTCCCTTTTTCCATTAATTATTGATTTCCAGCTTCATTCTATTGTGATTGGAGAAGTGTTTTGCATAATTTCAATCATTTTAAATTTATTGAGACTTGTCTTGTGACACAACATATGATCTATCTTGGAGAGGGATCAATGAGCACTTGAAAATAATGTATATCCTGCTGTTTTGGGGTGCTATGATCTACAGATGTCTGTTTGGTCTAGTTAATTTATCATATTATTCAAGCTCTGTCTTTCTTTATTTATCATCTGTCCAGATGTTCTATACAATACTCAAAGTGGTATATTGAAGTCCCCAACTATTATTGTAGAGTCATCTATTTCTCCCTTCAGTTTTGCCATTGTGTGCCTCATGTATCATGGGACATTGAGGTTAGGTGCATACATTTTTAGAATAGTTATTTCTTTTTGTTGAATTGCCCCTTTTATTAATCTATAATAATCTTCTTCATCCTTATAACAGTTTTGTATTTAAAATCTATTTTGTCCAATATTAGTATCACTACTCCAGCTCTTTTTTGGTTACTATTTGCGTGGAATATCTTCTTCCAACCTTTCATTTTTAACCTGGTTGTGTCCTTGTCTGAGGTGAGTCTCTTGTAGACAACATGTAGATGACTTATTTTTATTTTTATCCCTTCTATCAATGTATGATTTTGATTGGTGAGTTTAAGCCATTAATGTTCAATATTATTACTGTAAAGACATTACTTACTTCATCCATTTTGACCTTTGGCTTTTTGTTGTCTTATCGTACTACTGTCTATCTTTTTACTCTTTAATATACTCTTTCTAATAATCTCCATTTCTACACTCTTCTCCAAGTCTCTCACCCTTGTTTGTTTTTTTTTTTCAGGCTGCAGCACTTTGGTATCTCTTTTAATTCTCATCTTTTGGTAACTATTGTATCAGTTTTTGTTTGTCTGTGAAGACTTTGATCTCCTCTTCATTTTTGAAGGAACAGCTTTGCCTGATACAGAATTCTTGGCTGGCAGTTTTTCTCTTTCAATATCTTATCTTAAATACATCATACCATTTTCTTGTCTCCTCCATGGTTTCTGATGAGAGGTATACACTTAATCTTATTGAGTTTTCCTTGTATGTGATGCTTTGCTTTTCTCTTGCTGCTTTCAAAATCTTTTCTTTAACACTAATATTTGTCATTTTGAATAGTAGGTGTCTTGAGGTAGTTCTATTCAGCGGGTTTATTCTGTTTGGGATGTGTTGTCCTTCTTGGATAGTCATATTTATGTCTTTCATAAGGGTAGGGAAGTTTCAGTCATGATTTCCTTAAATATTCTTTCTGCCCCTTTTCCATTTTCTTTTCCTTCTGGGAGACCGATAATGCATGTGTTTTTTGTTTGTTTGTTCATTTGTTTGTTTGTTTGTTTTTTGCATTTCATGTTGTTATTCAATTCCCTGAGACCCTGTTACATTTTTTCCATTCTCTTCTCTTTCTGTTCTGTCTTTTACAGTTCAGATGTTATGTCTTCAAAATCACTAATTCTGTCTTCAAGCAATTCAAATCTGCTCTTATTTGCCTCTAATGTATTTTAAATCTCATCCATCGTGTCTTTCATTCCCACTAGATATGATACTTTTCTTTGCAGACTTTCAAATTGTTCTATATGTTCACCCAGTGTATTCTTAATATCATTTATCTCTTTAGTCATATTTTCTTTAAATTCTTTAAAGTGATTTAGAAGAGTTGTGTGATTATCATTGGTTAATTATCTTAAAGCCTGACTCTCTTCAGGATATTTGGTTTGTTCCTTTGGCTGGACCATCTCTTCCTGTTTCCTAGTATGGCTTGTAATTTTTTGCTGATGTCTAGGCATCTGAATATGTTGGTGAATTTACTCTGATGGCCAATTCCTCTCTCTTGCCTATCGTTATTATTTTTTTTCACAGCTCTTCTTTGATATTTGTTCAACTTATCCTAAGTCTTTATGATTGCCCAGCTTAAATTATCAAAATTGTGCCAGGGACTCACTATTGTGGCACAGACTTTCTCCCAGGGATGGGGTAAAGAGCTCTAAAAGCAATTTTTGTCCATATAATTTCTAGACTGGTCAGCGGATGGTGCTTCTTGGCCAACTTTCCTCAGAGGTGTATCTCTCTCAGTTTTCCTTTGTTTTTGTCTGGCCAGAGCTGAGATTCAAAGCAGACTCTACTGGCCAGTTTCACTGAAGAAAAGCCCTCCAACTCCTCCTCCTTTTTCCCTTGTAACAGCTTACATGGAGGAAGACAAATGCTACCCTCTCAGTCAGCTGCAATGAGCCAGGGGTTTTACCACTACTGAATATCTCAGGGGTAGTGGAGGGGAGCCCTTCCTGGCTGCCGGGAGTTTTAATAACTCAAAGTTTGTTGTTTCAGCTTCTTCGTCTCTCTGTCCCTCACCCTTCTGGATATTGTGAAGCACTGTCCTGGTCTGCTGACCCCCAAAGCAGGTCCCTCAGGCTGCTTTTGACTCTTTCTCCATTGTTTTTGTGAGAGAGCTGAGAGGGCTTCCCAATACACTCAGAATAAATCCAAACCCTTCACTTTGGACTTCAAGTCCAGCAAGATCTGGCCTCTATTCACCTTTCTGACCTTGCACCACTCTGAGCCCCCTCACCCTCCATACCTCCTCCAAGCTGATGACCCTTCCTTCTGACCAGCTGAGAATGCTGTTTTTTAAGGGAATAGTCATAATTCAAAATTTAAAAAGGGAAAATGTTTCCAATTGAGAAGGGATCCAATTATGCCTGTGTGCATGGTTAGAGTTGAAAGTCATCTAATCTGTGTAGTGAAGAAACAGTTTTATCAGTTTAATAGATGGATAATTAACATGTCTATTGATATGAAGGAGATACATGGCTCTGGATGGGGTGAGAAAGAAAACAATGGGTCTAGTTATTGCCATCTGAAACAACTATAAGTGTTTCATGAGGGCCAAAATATACTCGTGACAAAGGATTGAAGGGTATGAAATAAGCAGACTTTACTAAATCAAAGTAAAGTTAATAAAGAATTTATAATAGTGCATGGCACATATTGAGTGCTAAATAAGAGAGTATTAAATACAAAAAGAATATAAATATATTTACTTTGGTATAATGTACATGTAATGGTTAACAAAATGCACATTCACTGAAATGCTGCTGATGCTGATTATGACAGAGATCAAATATCAGTGATTATTCATTACATGTTCATGAAAGGATTAAATGGGGCCACTTCTTGAAACTCTAACTAAACATCCAAATTAAAAGTAATTGGCAACTCAAATCTCTTCCATTCATTTGTGCTGGGTAGTAAATATGTTGTGTGACCTCTGGCTTAACTTTTAATGCTCATAATAAAAAGTTATATTTAAACTGTTACATGCACTCAGAAAATAAGAAATTAATTATGAACACCCCATTGGATGCAGGAAGGGCTGAATGTCCACAGTATCCTTTAAAGCATCATTGAAGCAATTTCCCTACTGTGGATGAACATTTCTTTGAACTCATCTAAATGTGCTCAGTCACTAGAGAGTTTCTGCTTCATTAACTGTTTACATGGTGACCTCAATAGAAAGGTTTTAGCCTGATGAGATGTCTTTCTCACAGGCTGCCTCAGGCAGCAGTTGTAATAGGGCCGTTTGACTCCTCTGATACATTGAGAAATGAGAAATATCACATTAGCATTCTTAATCTTGCCACATTAAGCACTGAAACGCCCCTTGTATTAACCTCCAAATAGCCTCTTAATACCACACCATAAGCTCTATTCCTGAAGTCTTCAGTTTCCACTCAGTTGGAATGAAAGACACATTTGTAGTAGTATTTCCTGCTCATATTTCAAGGATCTTAATCTTAGATCCTTGCAAGCAGGTGCTCTAAAGTGTTCCACTCATTTTTAATGGCCCTATTCTTAGCATCATATATTATGATGTCAAGGAAACACACATATTCAAATTTCACCAGGCATCTTACCAAAAAGAATGGCTTCTCAAGCAACAAAGTGGTTTAAAAAAAGAAAAAAAAAATGTTTATTATTCATTATATGTCTGGGAGTAAAATCTCTGTAATAATATTAGGTAAGTGGAATCATTCAGTGGGTGAATAATAAAAAGGTGTATGTGACTATGGTATAATAATGCAATTTGACTTTTGTATAATACAATGACTTTCAAGTATATCTTTGGGTATGATTTAGTAAACCACTGATACATGCAGATCAACATAGATTTTAAAAAGAACATTAAACAGAAGGGGAGTCACTGCAACCTGGTTCTGGCCTCAAATTGGTTGGTAAACTCTTACATATTATATAAATAACTTGACAGTTGGGAGCCTCAGTTTTTATATTTCTAAAATGAGGAAAATGGTTGACATACTCTCTGAGAACCCAACTCTAAGTTCTGTGGTGTTTTGTGATATTGTCTACTATTTCCATCTATAAAATGATTGAACGTCTAATGCCAGGGTTCTTAAGAGGGGGTCCATGAACATGCATTAAAATTCAATAAATATTATTCTTGTGGGGATGTGTTAGTGCAGGTGTGATATATTTATTAAGTAATACACAGTATAGTGTTGACTTAGTAAGGGGTCCGTGGTTTTCACCTGACTGGCAAAGGGGTCCATGGAACAAAAAAAGGTTAAGAACCCCTGGTCTAATTAATTAACTAAAAAAAATTATATGAATTTTGTGCTTTTACATATTTATTTATTCAATTCACTCTCATCCTTTTCCAATACAAATTTAAATTGTTTCTTTCAATTATTCTCAATAATTATCCTCTAATTGATCTTATTTTTCTTCATCTTTCTCTTTCCCTGTCATATTGCACTCAACCATTAGAATACTATTTCTAAGTTATTATTTTTCAAATCCAGTCAATTATAATTCCCTAAAATATATAATAGATGCATGGTTTGGTATACTTAACCATCCTTCCCTCATGCACAAGGACCTGGGTTTTGAGATTTTTCCAGGAATGAAATAGATTTTGCTGATTCCTTCTATATTCTTTTTGGTGTGTCTTTGAACCAAAGGCAGTGGATTTTTAAGATGGATTCTGTATTTCTCAGCTTAGAGTTAACTTTAGCTGGAAGTTTTATGGCAATATTTTCATGATGCAATGGAAAGGACACAGTGATCCCAGAGTCAGAATATTTGAATGTATGAGGTTCAGTCTCCTTACCAGTCTAAAGAGAATGAAAACATTTTCCATACTTACTTCACAGACTTTCCAAGGAAATCAGATATGGAGCTGGATATGTAAGTAACTAAAAACTGTGGAGGTTGTGAAATAAGAAGCACTCTTGTTTTAATAGCAGTAGTAATAGAAGTATTAATAGTTCTAGTAATTGTAATGTCATTATTAAGGATGAAAGGTATTCCTGGGACAATCATACCCCCAGGCTAAAATCACAGAATTAAGCAAGCTTAAGGAAAGCATGGTGCATTATACATTGCACATGTTAACACTGCATTATTAAAATAACTCCATGTTTACTTATACATGTCATGTAAAGTATCTGGAATCAGTCTAAGGTAATTCTATCCATCCTTTGGGATAACAGAAAATTCAGTTCTTACTCATCATATATTTCCATTCCTATGTGGTAATCAAGAAAGGGCTTGGTTCTGATCTCTGGGGCACTCTTCAACTACATAAGCCTTGCCTATCGAACTAACACATGAAAGTATAGCTATGTACAGGGTCTTTAGGCCATAGAACCGACTTCATCTTCTTTATATGAACCAAAACTGGGAAAGGATGAAATGAGAGAAAATACAAAATGTTTGGCACAGTTAATTTCCATCCAACTGTTTTATTGTGGGTAATTTTTTCTCACCTTTTATTATATTGCATTTATATTTTGAAAGTGAGATACATCTTCTCTTACAATTTGATTTGCCTTTTTTTTCTGTTAAAGGTGTAGTCTTTAACCTCTATGCCATCTTGCATTTTGGGGGACTTTAATAAAATATGAACCCTAGTTCCCAGAGAAATGCTTATAAAAATAAATTTCCATACCACTTCAGGGAATGCACAGAATCTCTAAAGCTCAACCATGTATCCCCTATGGGTTCAGAGTTCCTTTTCTAAAAGTACCAATATAATAGAAATGGTAGTGAAATTGTTGTCCAAACATGGTTTATAAAACATGCTTAAATAGGAAATTATAATTACTGATAGATCCTCCCCCAGAGTTTTCTAAATTTACCAAAATGTGAATTTGAAAGTCTCCAGAAATATTTTATGTGTCCTAGTTTTTTATTCTGCAAGTGGGCCAACCAAGATAATCAGCAATCTAAATCTAACAGAGTCAGGGAAGCTCAATGGCAGTTTTAAAAATATATATATTTTAAGTAGGGAAATCTTTATTTAAATAAAATCCTACAAAAGAACCCCAATATATGAAATAGTTAAAAATTTAAACTATTTGAAGTGTCATGGGGTATCTGTGGGTCCTTCCCCCATATTTTGTCCCCACTTCCTCATGCCAATCCCTAAAGGAGCTCTTCATGAACCCCTGGAATGAGCTAATGGATAAGGTGAAAAAGGGGAGAGAGTATTTTAGGCAGAAGCAATGACAATCACAAAGGTAGTGAGGGACAGAAGTTGAATACTGCCTTAAAGATATTCTACCAAGAATGGGCAGATAATAGATGATAGATTTTTAAATAGCAGCTCCTTATATTCCTTGTATTCTTCATGAAAGTATATGAGTAATATCTGCAAATAAGAAGATTCATTTTGGGATTTGAAGTGGAGAAGTTATCTGATAAGATTTACATTTTAGGAAGGTAAATTAGAGTGAGAGATAGACTGGGGGCAAAAAGATAGGAGACAATTTGAGTAATTTGGGAGAGTAATTGTTAGAGTCAGAATTAAGAAAATATCACTGGGAGTGAAGAAAAGGTGATTTTAAGTAGGTAGAAGAATCTTCAGGATTGGGACCATATGGATATGGGTGTGGAACAATGGTCTTCATGTGTGGCACCGAAAATAATGGAGGAATGTAGGGCCTAGTTGATCTTGTCCTGTTCTCTAAATGTTCCATGTGCATAAAATGTCACTTTCCAGCTGGATGGTGACTTCCCCAGTTACAGTCAGTGTTTTATGAAGAGTTATCTAGACTTGGGATGGAAATGGGTTTATTCAAATTAGATTAACCAGCAGGACCATCTTTATTGCTACCTTGAGAAGATGGTTATACCACAACTAGGTTTCAAGGGGAAGAGCACTATGGGTGTTTAGCAATGTGTGCCATAGCCATGGAAGGGAGAAATACCTCTGTGAATTTGCTTCACACCCTGCATTTATATCTAAGTCATACTGCTTGCATGGAAGATTTGTTAGAAAAAGTTCTTATTTTTCACTAGCAAAGCCAGGGATGAGTTCCAAATTTGAAGAATTTAAAAAAGGCTGTTCATTCTTTTATTCATTTATTTTATACACCCATTTCATTTAGCAAAGATTTATTGGGTGACAATACATATGTATTCTTCTCAACACGGAAGGTAGAGAGGTAGATAAAACAAAGGAAAAGACATAGTCCTTTTCTTTCAGAAGGTTAAGGCTGAGAAATTGAAGCCAGTGGGCAGGAAATCATCAAAGCATAATATGTGGGCATACGATCTTGTAGCATCAAATCAATGCTAACGGCAATCAGTAGCATAGGGATAGGTATGGGGTTGCCACTATGGTATTATCTACCTTTCATTTAGGTCAGGGAGGATTTGGATGAGTGGAGATAAGTGGTAGACTATGGCAGGCCATGATTACTTTATTCAATTCTTTATCTCTCTAGTCTCATATAGCAATACCCCTCCTCTGCCAGTGTGTCCCTCCATGCCCAGAGGGCCTCAGGGTTTGTGCGTTACTCCTCATAGCACATGGTACCCTCTTACAGCTTTCAGATAAGTAAAAGTCTCTTCTCAAGCAGTGCTCTTAGCTCTAGGTCTTGCCCTTACTTTTCATCCTCAGGTACCTAATATTGACAGGGGCATATCTGATTTCCTGAAGTCTTTAATGAAGCAACCATCCTTCTCCATTAAGGGGCGCACCTTGCAATCATCAAAAGGAGGAAAAGCTATGTTAGTGACAGTGAAACATTTACCTCTCCATCAGAAAACCCAGGCATGCTTAGGGAGGACTATTGGAGGGCCTTGTGGGAATGCAGAATGACAAATAGTTTGGTCTAAATCTCCTAAAACTTCTGGAAGGCATCTAGTTTTTGATTAAAAAGTTCTAAAAGAGAGAGCAATGCTTTCCAGATAACATACATGCTGCAACAGAGTCTCACAAAACTCTATGAAGTCCACATGTACTTAAAAATGAGTTACCTTCAGGAGACAATGGAGGATTCACCAAATAGCTTATGTGAATCCAGTATTAAGGAATAGACTACAAACAGTTCAGAATTTATTTTTTACACTTGTTGATCTCTAAATTTTTTCTAGCTTACTTTTTGGATATTTCTACCTTAGGAAACTTTTTGGCCAAGTCTGAGTTGGGATGAAAACAAAAAGGAAACAAGATTGAGCAAACTTTACTTTCAGCTCCCTGATCAAATAGGCTGATCAAACAGGCACACAATAAATATTTACTGAGTCAATAAATAAATAAATACATAGGATATTTAATCTATGAGGGCTAAAGGTACTTTTGTTGTCGTTTAATAGAAGACAGGTTACTTTCATGTCTTCTCTATCCGCTTCCTTCACTGAGTGGATATATGGCTTTCCACAATGGATGTATGCTAGAGGTTGCCTGCTGCATTCTCTACTGTGAAATATCAAATATATATATTTTAGAATGCTCTGCCCTTTTAACCATGGTTTAAAAGCAGATAGTAATAAAGCAAGATTGTCATCATCCATCATCATCATCATCATCACCATCAAAATCATCTTTGGGAATTATAGCCTATACTTTGAGCCAATATTAGTTTGCATGTCATTAGCTGCCAACATTATGTTAGTATCTTAATTAGGAATCACTTAATTAAGCTAACAAGGTCAATGGAAATTCCTTTTTCTTAAGCTCTAGAGCACATTTACAACCATGGAATTTTTTCCCCTTCAGAATAAATTACTCCACTTTTAAACATTCATTAACTCCAACTTAACACTCCTATTCTAAACTGGCCTAAAGTACACTTGGGAGTACACACACACGTACATGCATACATACTAAGAGGGCTGCTTGAGAAAGAGCTCCAGCTCTCTCTGGTTTTCTATGTACTGCCAGAGAGTTGAGCAGGTTCAGTGATAAATTGCATGCAGTGTTTTGGATTATTCTTCACTGCAATTTCCCCAAAATATTTTTGACAGCCATTTAATTTGCAGTGGGATATTTACGTACTAACATACACTTCAAGCAATTTATTCTTGAAAATGAAGTAGGAACAATAGACACAATACTTATTTCAGTTAATAACAAAAATTTACAGCAATTGTTGACATATTAGGATATAGCTTTATTGTCTGCAGAAACATATGATTTTAAGAGGAAAAATGCCTTTCAAAATGCCAAGCATGGTACAAAATTGAGATAAACATCTCAAGAGAGCAAGGATGCAGCTATGCCTGGTCTTATGGGTGAGCTTGTTGCATGTGCCTTTCTGAAGAATTCTGTACCTTCCTGACTCTGGACTAGAGTATCCTTATGGAGGTTGATATACCAGCAGTAGAATGGACTGTACCTGGTAATTTTGCCTCCTATTCATGAAATTTCATAATTAGAATTAATTTAGCTGTGTAATTTGGGTAAGAATGAAAATTTACCCTTGTCACTTCATGGTAAAGCTTCTTGTTTCCTATCCTGTGACACAGTCAGAGGATCCCTACTCATTTACCCTTTAGAAAGACCCTAATGAAATTGAGGGTAGACTGGATATTTATATTTGAGTGACAGGTTTGTTGGCAAGGCCTATAAATTCTGATGACTTCATTCTGACTTTCCATTGTAGCTATCCTACAGTATTTAAATATTCCCTTAAAACAAAGACAAGGCATTGTTGCAACCACAGTGGGGATAAATCCATCAACAGACTTATCTGAGCATTAACATATATAAGACACTACATTTGGTGTGAAAGAGATTTCAAACACTGATTCCAAGCATCAGTGACCTCTCCAATAAGACATGGGATAAATAATAATAACTTAAATTATGAACATGTTAAATTTCAGAACAAGACAGTGTTAGGAAAAAATGTCTCCGATGAGTAAAGGAGGATTAGTAAATGTGTGTCTTAGCCCTCAAGTGGTTCAGAAATGAAGAGAAGGGGAAAGTCAGTCTGGGTTGGAGCAAAGGAGGAGGAGTGC